>QJNV01000071.1:31250-201026 GCA_004155935.1 Monosporascus sp. GIB2 | reverse complement strand
CCCACGAGATCTACTCCGTAGTCTCCTCAGAGAGTCCGAATCTGAAACGTCACTATGGTACAAGGGCCAATAGAACTGAAGCTGGAGCCCCAAAACAAGCGCCAAGATTGCAGAGTCGAAGAGAACCTTTGAGCATAGACTCCGTGGGAGCCAGCTGCGAATAAGATGGCTGTCCCGGACCTTCCCGCGTGTGGCGTCAGGCAGGGTCTCGTCGAAGCTATACCGCTTTGAGTTGCAGGAAGCCTACCGGCGCAGCCCGCGTGTGGGGGACAGCACTTCGCAGTTCCTAGAACAGGAGTTCTCCGCTCGCTGCGAACCGGGGGAAGGAGAATGCGATCAAGTGATTCCATAGCTCCGGTATGGAAGTCCTGTAACTGTAGTTCTTCCGGGGCCTGGAGTTTGCCGTCGCCCACGGCCCGTTAGGGAGGCCAATGACAGCACTTGTCTGTGTCACAGTGAAGCAAGGGAGGGACGGAGCAAACAAAACTAGGATCTGGGCCAGATGTTGTCGTAGCTGACCCCGCCCGTCCGTGGGGTCCGAAGTGTCCACGCCTCTGGCTAGATGATACAGTATGTACTATAAAGAGTGGTAGGCAGAACGCGACCCTCGTGATCTCCCTGAGGGCTTCAGGATACTCTCCAGATCTTCGGCCAATACTATGGTCACTAATATCCGGGTTGGCGCGGTGCAGGCTGAGCCAGTATGGCTCGATCTCGAGGGCAGTGTAAACAAGACGATCTCGCTTATTGAGAGTGCAGCTGCAGATGGCGTCCAAGTACTCGGTTTTCCCGAGGTCTGGATACCTGGCTATCCGTGGTAAGTCATGGACTAAGTTGACTGCGGCCCAAGCGCTTACTTCAACATGTGGGCGGATCAGGTCAATGTGGACTTCGAGCGTCATCGAGAACACCCACATCATCCATGAATATATGGCAAATTCAATGCCCCGGGATTCGGATGAGATGAGACGAATCCAAGCCGCCGTGAAGAAGGCAGGGATGTTTGTAGTCCTCGGATATAGCGAGAGGGACGGTGGTGAGTAGTGCCCTGACGCCCAGAGCCT
The DNA here is from genome assembly GCA_004155935.1 of Monosporascus sp. GIB2. Taxonomy (NCBI): domain Eukaryota; kingdom Fungi; phylum Ascomycota; class Sordariomycetes; order Xylariales; genus Monosporascus; species Monosporascus sp. GIB2. The sequence goes on along the minus strand of QJNV01000071.1, from coordinate 199,962 downwards.
TGCTCGGCGTATATATCCGCTGGTACAGTGCTAACTATATGGCTTATATGCGTTGGCAGGAAGTTTGTATATGGGTCAATCATTCATTTCGCCAGACGGCGAGATAGCGCACCACCGAAGAAAAATCAAGCCAACGCATGTCGAACGAACAATCTGGGGTGAAGGGCAGGCAGAATCCCTCAAGTGTGTCGTGCCCTCGCTGTTCGGTAAAATCGGAGGCTTGAACTGCTGGGAACACCTTCAGCCTCTGCTAAGGTACTATGAGGTAAGTTAAAGAAAGACGACTATGGTGATACTGACGCCTTTGTACGACGTAGTGATTCGCGATATCATCCGAGCTAACCACCACCGCCTTCTTTTAGTACTCGCAGGGGGTTCAGATCCACGTGGCGAGCTGGCCGGCCGAGTTTGAGATGCCCGACCCCAAGAAGATTGCGTGGCTGTACCATGAAACCGGCGAAGCTAGTTATAGAGCAAGCCAGTTTATGGCCATGGAGGGACAGTGTTTCGTCCTAGTAGCGTCACAGATCCTGACGGAGAAGAATCTCGAGAAGAACAACCTTGTTGGAAACCCGGTTACGAAGACGGTAAAGTTCCATAGCTCCTTGGCCCTCTTGCCCCCAAGTCATGCTGACACATCGGTGGTTTAGCCGGGAGGGGGGTTCTCGATGATCTTTGGACCAGATGGAAAACCCCTGTGTGAACCGCTGGGTGACGGTGATGAGGGCATTCTGAAAGCTAACATCAACTTACGGGACATTGACTATCCGAAGGCTTTCATTGACCCGGTTGGACATTGTAAGGAAACCCCGAAATCCAGGAACTGCCTTCTCGGCTTCGTCCGCCGCGTATTCGAGCTCAACTCAAAGTTTGATATCGCAAAAAGAGGATTCAGGGGGGAACCTGCTGACTTGTACGCTGTAGATGCGCGACCAGATCTGTTGAGCCTATTGGTGAATCCGACAAGGGACACGCATGTTACAACGATGGCGAAATAGGAAAGCCCGGATATATCCTTCCTTCGGATACCGTGTTAGACAAGCGTGGGTGCTTGATGGATATGTCCAGTTTGGCCAAATTCAGCTAGTTTTTCAGATGAACCAAGGTGCAGAGGTTTGCAGGTCGACGACATCCCACCATTTGAGGTCGCTCGACCGACCAATATCTGCCTGTAGGTCTTTTCGATTCCAGTATGACTCAATGATGTTCCTTAGTACAAGGAGATTCCCAATATTTCGCGTGTTCTCCATTCGGTCGAGTATTTCCAGAATCTCGATCCTCTGTTCGTCGTTCTCGGTCTCGCAAGCCACTACAAAGAGCGGCCAGGGGCTGGTGCATATTTCCAGGCTACGCAAGGCCTTAAAGGCTTGTTCCATGTAGATCGACCTCAGTTCTTCCGCATGAGCTGTGTTGCATGTCCTCTGCAAATAGAGGAAGGCGGCGATTCGGTAAAGTTCGGCCGTGGTTTGAATTCTGACTTGCTCACGCAACGACAAATGTATGGCAGTATGCGGGTCCAGACGCTGGATCAGCGTTGCTAGTCTGCTCTCAATATTGTGGAACTCGTCCTGCCGTCGCGCCTGCTCATCGGGCGTGAACGCGGCACTCTCCCCACGAAGTACACTGGCACGTAACCCGTTGACGTAGCTGATGAACTCCATCACTTCCACCGAACATCCCAACGAACCGATTATCTTCAACAGGATTAGCTATATTGCGGCACAGCGAGAAGGGCAACAAACGTACCAGTGACTTGTCAAAGTTCGCGTCATTGAGGAGTCTGAGGGATGCTGGTCCTTCAGGCCCGTACTGAAGTGGTCGGCTAAAACCCCCGAGAACCTCATGGTAGAGGAACCAGGTGTACAAGAAGTTGTATTCCAGCGGCTGGCCCCGAATTTTAGCGAGTTGGTAGAGTATCTTTTGTGCACCGCTTAAGTGTAAAATCCAATTGCCTTCGGTTTCATCGAAGACCTCCCGTGTGTTAACCAAACCATACGTGTCATGTCATGGACATCGAACTCACGCTATAGACGCACAACATCATCGACGTGGCCAGCTGGGTCTCGGAGATGCCAACAGAATCGGTAGAGAAGGAAGACGACAGTGATTGAATAGCTTTGTGTTTGTAGGGCAAAGCCTCCTCGCTACCTGCCAGGTGAAAAGAGGATAAAGCAAGGATAGCATTACGAAGACCCTCCGAGGCATCGCTAACGGATGAAAGTGCCATAGGAAGTAGATCTTCCCGGAAACCATTATGGATGTCGATAGTGGATATCATGGACGAAATCATTCTTTGGTCTATTGTAGGGGGTTAGAGGTGTTAGCCCGCACCCAGGAGCTTTTCGATTTCCGCTTACAATAATCCATAAGGTTTGACTCTTTGTCTCCGAACCCTGGCATCCAAGAGATACTCCGCGGACGGTGTCGCGGGACATAGATTAAGGACAGGTTATCAGGGAGCATGCCATTCTTGGCAGGTGCTAGATCTGAGTACGTGACATTCAAGAATTGTTTCCCATAATTGGGAGACTCGACCTTGAGACTCTGAGTCGTCTCGCTAGGTAGACGGCTCGATCTGCGCCGACCGTCTGGTTGATCGGGCCAAGCCAGGCGTATCCCATAGCCTCCGCACTTCCTATTCGTGCGGACGCAGTTATTGCAAGCTGGGTAGCCACGGTCGCAGCCGATCTTGCGCTCTGCCCGACTGTTAGACGAATGCCATTTACGAACCGCCACCGAAAGCCGCAGTCCTCGGGTATCTTGAACTCACGCTTGCAGGTCCAACAGCCTTGTACGCGTCTAGGGGTCTCCATTACTCAGAGCGATAATTGGCGATCACTATTGAGCCGGCAAAGCTTGAAAGAAGCCTGAAAAAAGCCTAGGCCCTAAGCCATAGGGAGCCTGGGGTCTGGGGAAAAAAATTGGAGACTTAATATCGGGAAAACGGAAAATGCGGCAGCAGAAGGGTATGCTGCTTGGACAAGCAGTATAATAACTAATGGGGAGCCGGGCCTGTCATCAAGAGATATTCTGACGTCCCGCGGTTCTTCCAGAAAACGTTTTCCGTTTCGCAGTCCGTCCAAACTCGGGTTGATGAAGAGTTTACTGAATGGGAAAGCGTGGGGACTTGGGTGGGTGTGTTTAAGCCCACGTACCACTCGAGACGATCTCGAAGGGGGCTAGACTCCGCACCGTGGCGGCTTTGGGTCTGGCCAATCGTGGCAGGCGACAGGGACAAGGGTTCAATGATGAAGTCCCGGAGATGCGGAGCTGTTACCGACGATTCCCAAACACATGGCAATGGAAAGTGAGAAGAACGCAGCAGGTGGTTGACACAAAAATTCGCGCGGTGGCCCAAATGAGCCAAAAGACTTCGCAGGCGATTCTGATGCCAAAACAAAATACATAAAAAATTGGAAAAATGACATGTACATGAAAGGAATAATTTGAAACAGGCTGGAAGTCCCCGGATATGCCTATCTGTTGAACTCAAGGAGTTATTATCAAAGGAGTTGTTGGACCATTATTTGAAAGTGCGCGAACTTTTGTGTCAACTACCTGCGCAGCCAACCGCCCGCAGCCCAGTCGCAACCGCAGACTACCACACGGTAAAGCTTCAATAGCGGTGATAGGGGGTTACGGGTTCGGCAGTTCGGAGATGAGGCAAAATGATAGCTGACTGGCCAAGCAGGAGAACAGAGAATCGAGACTCTGAAGTGGGACTTAAAGGGGTTCGCAGATGGCTGTTTGATGACGTGCCACGGCCAGTCTCGCTTGGCGATGTCATGCTCAGAAGGCATTATATCTCTCATAGTATCGCAAGCTGTTTCAAATACCGCCCAAGAGGTTCTCATCACAGGCTCGCACAATTGACGCAACTGAAGTGGTTGGGGGACTGATGGCTATGGCGTCACAGTCACAATAGCCTCGCACATGTAGATATATACCTGCACACTACAACCCTTCTAGTATCTCGGCTGTTGCTCTTGTCGCAGTTTTGTCTGAGAGGCTAGCCAATCCTCGAGGAGGTAGGGGCGCGTGCATGCCGATTATTGCCGTAGAAGGAGAAAGGGTCAAAAAGAAGCACAAGATAAGAGGGTGTGCAGTGCGGGCTGGGACCGTTGGTGAACAAAAAACATACGATGCATGTTACGTACCATGCATCTTTAAGCTGAAGATACTGACCGTGTATGGAGGACAGTGGACTTGACAGGAACTACGACTAGGTAGGCAATAGTTACTGTAGATATGTATGAAGACGTATAGGAAGTCACAATTCATTAGAAAACATCAACCGTGGGGCTACCCTTGTCTACTGCCTGGGTAAAGTGATGCAGTAGTGAATAATCGCCGAACACTTGACCAATCCTGAACCCTTCTGCCAGCCGCGGTAAGAACGATAAATCAGCAGCTTCTCCGCATACTGTAGGGAGGGATCTTGGGTGTGCCAAGGCAACTAACTTGTCATCCGGATTCCATATTTGGCGAACGAAAGAAGAATACCAGTTAGTTCAGTACCCAGGAGTATTTTCTGTTGGTTTCCTCCACGTGTCCACTGCACGTCGATGAAGCCTGCATACAAATTTTGTATCCGATAGACACTATCCAATAGTTTCGTCATGCTTAGCACTGCCGAGAGCTACTAGAGTCGATCTGGAAGCAAGTGGTTCATATCCATCCTATACAATTTCTATATAACTCTACTTTTTACTACTTTTTAACCTTTCATGGTAACACCTGGGCCTGCGGATTCAACTAACAGATATACATAGATACATCGGCCACAAGGTAGGTTGCTTATGTGATAATATAAATACTACTTACCTAGTAACCTGGATAATAAAGCCACAAGCCGAAGCTGAACGTCTGCTTGTGGCTTCGCACTCTCGTTAATGTACATACCCGACCCCTGCCTGCGATTCCCTGTCCATATCTGTAATTACCACGTGAATGTAATCGGGAGAGGGAGAGAAACCGAGGCACAACGCTCATGTGAACAAACGTCAGCGCTTGCAGCGCCATTGGCCCGTGTTTACTATGGTGTAACTGATGTTGGTTGAGCTTCGGTAATCCGACCAACAAAAACCCCCAATTCCGGAGAGCCTACAAGAATCTCTCAACGTGCATTCTTTGTTGCCTAGACAAATCTACCGATCTTGCGTAGTCTACTGGTCAACGCTTATTCAAATAACAATTAGCATCGGGCACCATGGGTCTCAAGAACGGTAAGCGACATCTCGGTCGCGCTCTGTCACATTCTGCCACATCCGCCGTCCCTAAAAGTGCGCGGTGTCGAATTGATAAAGCTTGCTGACACGTGCGACTCTTACGGTGGACAGACAAATTTCCTTCCTCGGAAGCGTTCGAGGCGATCAACTCCGCCCTGCAGTCCAGCGAGGCCGACCGGAAAGACGCCATCAAACAGGGAAACGCTGTGTTCGCGTTTACGCTGAAGAACAAGGCCGGGGAGACGGAGAGCTGGCACATCGACCTCAAGGAGAAGGGCGCCGTCGGTACCGGGCTAGGAAGCAAGCCCACAGGTGAGGCAGCCATCTCGTCTCGTGCGGTATTGCGCGCTGAAAAGTGCCACCGGGCTAATTTCGCTCTTTGTTGTTGATTAGTGACCCTCTCGCTCTCGGACGAAGACTTCGGCAAGCTCGTGTCCGGCAAGGCCAACGCCCAGCGGTTATTCATGTCGGGCAAGCTGAAGATCAAGGGCGACGTGATGAAGGCGACTAAGATGGAGCCCATCTTGAAGAAGGCGCAGACCAAGTCCAAGTTGTAAGGAGGTCGGATAAGGCAATCCAGCGCAACCATTTCCGAGTCTACCTATACTTATATATAGCCGAGAGACACCCAACCCAAATGATACCAACCATCATACAGCTACATATGTTCCCATTCTTGCCACCGGCAGCAATTGCTTATTACTTCATCTCGGCCATGGGCCTTATAATGCATATATGGTAGGGTCTTTGGTAATATGGTTGTTATAAAGTTAAGGCCCCTTAAGTTAAGGGGGGAAATAGGAGTGAACACGTGGAGAACAGTCTTTTGAATCAATAGCTACCCACGTGGATAAAAGGCTGAGATTGATGTTCCTCGGAGACGGGTGGGTGATCAATCCTTTGTTCTCTATATATGTAGCTAGAATGATGGAGATGGATAGGTATAATTGACAGCTCAACCTCATGTTACGAACTAAAGCATGGGAATTTTGGCTTATGGAAAAAGTATGTTACTAACATGACACAGTATACACAGTATGTATTGTATCTTCAGTTAGCCTTTATTATTTACTTCGAAGTTTGGATGCCTGCCATTGAGTGCTAAGAAGCCTCGCCGTCAGCCTTGACCTCAAGGACTCGTACTAGTACTTGGGTTCGTATGGATGGGACTGTTGCCAAAGTACCCAGTAGGGAAAGTACGGCTTGAGCTTTGACCACTTCCTGCAGCTACATCTGCGCGATTCCGTCATTGTTGCCATAGCATCACCACAAGTGCGCGACTGCAAGCCTGCGCGTAAGTAGCCCTTAGCGCAACGTCTAAAATTAAGTACTCCATCTACATAGTAAGTACCCGTAACGCGTATACCCCCGGTGTTATGTTATTCGAGTTCTGCGGTACATACCCGGCCCGGTACGTGGAAGCTTTTTTCTATTGTATTCGGCTTCTTTCATACCTATTGCGCCTGAGCTCGTGCTCACGCGCCAGCCTTTCTCCTCGTTCTGTATGTACGTGTACTTCATACTCAGTTGGCACCTGGGATGACTGACCCCAGCTCAACCCACCTGGAGTCCTTTAAACGCTTTCAACCAGAACCATCCGAACCCACACAACAATCCACACAATCAATCAATAATAGCCCATACCCACACCCACACCCATACCCATAGTCATACCCGCGGTGCACGTCCCCCCCTACCTCGTACCCAAAACTTTCAACGCCAAAATTTCCATTCTTCCTCGTCATCACGCTATTTTGACGATCGACCAACCCATCCCAAATATTGCATCGCGAAACACATCGCAGAACAAAAATAGCACTGCCCAAGGGCGCATTTTGTTCTTCTTCACTTTTCTCGTCGCGTCGAATACCCGAAACTACTCAAATGCTCTTGAGAATTCAATAAGTCGAGGCATTTACCGTCATCCACCATCCCCTTCGTCCTTTGTGAAGAGAGGGTTCATCGGATTCTTTATTCTTCGCCTAGCTCTTTCATTCATCCCATAATTTGTTGATCCGTCCTGAGGATTCAACTCGGCTTCACGTCGACGTCTCGAGGTTTCTCAGTCGTCGGCGTTCTCGGCTGCCCTTTACTTCCTCTTCGGACGCGTCGAAGACACGATGAATTTCTTGAATGCAACAACGCCACGCAAGAGGCCCGCCCCGGGTGAACCCGGTTCTACACCCTTCTCATCTTCCAAGTTCCAGTCATCGCTTGTTCCAATGAACAGACCAACTCCTAGTCGTTCATACCATCCCCCTAAGAACAAGAGTAAGCCTATGGGCGGCTTCTCCAGCAACTCCCGCGATCTTTTTCGCACATCTACCCCCCAAGCCAACCGCATCTCCACCTTCTCCCCCGATCTACCACCAGCCGTTACAAAGGCCACCCCGACCGCGCGCAAGTTCGTCTCCCAGAAGAACGTCGGCGCCGGCATGTCTAGTACCACTTCTACCGAGCTATTCAAGATGCGGATATCATCACCCGACCCCGAACTCACCGGCGAGGCCCTCTCTAAGCAGGTCCCAGACGACCCTAATCGCACCGGCACGATCTACGCCGATCAATATCTAGCTGACAAGTGTCCGCCTCACTTCGATGACCTGCAACGTCGTCAGTTTTTCTGCATCCTGGATTTGCGCAGATTGAAATATGCTGCCAACGAGATCTTCCTCAAGAAGGATTGGAAGCTGAACATCCTGAATTTTGCGAAGGAGTATGAGAAGAGCCGAGGCCTAATATTACTGCGTTATGGTCTGTACGAGTTCAAGAAGGTGAAGCCGAGTGCTGAGGTCCTCAAGAAATGGAGAGCCGCGCATGGCCTGCCTGATCCCGAGCCCGAGGAGAAAACGGAGACGAATGGCGACAACTTGACTACTCGTCAACCCGGTTCTCCTACGAAGCGCAAGGCCGATGAGGATTTAGCGCCAAAGGATAACGCTCTTATGGCGTCTACAGCCAATCAAAACAAGCGTCGCAATGTGGATCGCGATGCCGTTGAGCCTGTGCTCTCAGGCCCGTCTCCTTTCAAGAAGAGCAAGCGCAAGGCAGATGAAGTAGAGGAACTCGACGAGAATCAACCTAGCAAGGTACAGAAGCAGCCTACTTCTGCCGTCAAGTCCAAGTTCGAGAGCATCCTCGATAGGGCACAGAGTGCGACCGGCTCGCCCCCCAGACGACCTCCTCTAAGCGCGGCTTCCCCGTCGACGCCTTTTGGAGCCCAGAAGACTGGTACACCCCAGACTACCGATTCGACTCCGAAATCCAACCCGTTCGCCGCCCCGTCGAATAGTATCCAGTCCGGTGCCTCGCTATTCAGCAAGACGACCAACGGGAATGGTGCTAGCGATTCGGTTCTGGCAGGTCACAAGCCTGGAAGCTCTTTGTCCACAAATACTGGAATGTTCGGCTATCTCTCCGGTAGTTCTGCCAACAACAGCGGCAACGAGAAGGACGATGCCGAGGAGGAAGATGCTGAAAGCGAATCTGGGTCGGAGCGAGGAACCGAAAGCCAGGATGCCGCACCAAGCTATGAGCCAAGTGCGGCTGCTAGTACTGGCACCAGCACACCTCCGGCTCAGAACGGAATGTCTCTCTTTTCTTCTAACAAGTCTGGTGGCACTAGCACTCCATTTAGTGATTTCCTCAACAAAGCCGCCGAGACACCTGCGAAGGGTGGACTGTTCGACCGGGTGAAGTTGGACGCTGACGGACAGCCGATGCGGGCCACGCCGGGTCTCGAAGCAACGGAGACAGCTGCGCCGGAAGTGTCCACGCCCGCTCCCGCGCCAACAAAGACTCAGGCGAGGACCCCTGGTGATTTCCGATTCGACCCCACTACAACTCCCATCAGTTTCAGCCAGTCGAGCTCCACGTCGACCCCCGCAAAGCCTCCGATGTTTTCGTCAGCAAGGGCGTCTGACACTCCTAAGGAAACCCCTAAGGAAGCACCCAAAGAAGCTTCTATGACTGAAGATGTATCGACGCCCAAGCCGCCGCCCATCTTCGGTCCCACGAGCAAAGCCAGCTCGACGCCCTCGACGTCTTCTAAGCCATTATTTGGAGAGAACAATAATGCCTCGAACATATTCCAGCCAAAGGCCCCTGAGAGCGCAAAATCTATTTTTGAAGCGCAGAAGCCAGCTGAGAACGCAGGCTCTATCTTCGGAGCCCAAAAGCCGGTTGAAAACGCTAGCTCCATCTTCGCCGCCCCAAAGCCAACTAACAACGCAAGCTCTCTGTTTGGGGCCGAATCATCTGACCAGGCTAGCCCTACTCCCGCCAAGACGCCGTTGGGTGGTCTCTTTGGAAACAAAGCCGAGTCTCAACCGTCAAGCGCCCAAGAGCAACCTAAGAGCTTGTTCGCCACGCCTTCGACGGGTACCGGCACGGGGCTCTTTGGGAAACCGGCCAACTCTCAGGACACTACTTCCAGAGATCAATCAAAGAATCTGTTCGGCACGCCTTCCACGAATGCTACACCTGTGCTCTTCGGAAAGCAGGCTGAGCCCAAGCCTTCAGATGCCCAAGGTCAACCGAAGAATCTGTTTGGTGCAGATTCCACAACCACTACCCCTCTGACTCAAGGCCAACCAAAGAACCTGTTTGGTGCCGCTTCGACGACCGCTACTCCCCAAAGCACCAAACGGTCTTTTGAAGAAGATACGGGTGAGCCGAGTGCGAAGAAGCCGATGTTCGGCGGTGATAAATCATCCACGTCGAACTTCTTTGGCGCAAATTCGACTACGAACAGCCCCGCCGGGTTTACGTTCGGCGGATCGAACAACCAGACCTCAGCTAGCCCTATCTTCAATGGTTTCAAACCAGAGATGACAAACGGTACAAGCAGTGCACCACAAGGTGCTAACAACATCTTCGGTGCCACTCCCGCCAAGCCGTCCTCAGATTCGGATGTATCTAAGCCGGCTCCTGCGGCGCCCATATTCTCCTTCGGTAGTACTTCAGCCTCTTTTGGTAAAAGCTCAACCGAAACAGACAAAGCGGCACCATTTACGTTTAATGCCAGCCAACCAGCATCACCACAACCGAATCAAAATGGCTTCGCAAGTACATCCGGCGTTTTTGGCAATACCACACCTTCGAGTGGCCCGAACTTCGGTTTCAGGGGAGCTTCACCGGGGCCTAGTGCTCCCCAGGGAAGGAAGATAGCCACGCCAAAACGCAGACTTGGTGGTAGCCAGACCCCCAATACGTCATTCAATGCCGGAGCCCAGGCCGTGCAACCTCCGTTAAACGCGAGCTTCAGCTTTGGAAACACTGTGTCGGGTACGACTTCGGCGGCGTCGAGCTTTGCCGAAAATACAGCTGCTACGAGCTTTGAATTCACGCCCGGCAAGAATGGACAGTCGATATCGAATCCGTTCGCCCAGTCGAATGGTCACAGTTCTACTTCAACGTTTGGTAACAACGCTTCTGCTCCATCATCAACACCATTCCAATTTGGCCAACAAACGCCATCTACGCCTAATGCGACCACGTCCAACCAAGGTACAGGCATATTCAGCGGATCATTCAATGGAACCGATGCTGCCCCTTCGTTCAAATTCGACGCGGCAACCCCTCAGCCCAACACACCAAATCTCTTCGCGCCAAAGCCTACCGGTTTGTTTGGTAACAACAATCTGCAACCGGGTGGCGATGGAAGTGCGGGAGCCGGTGAGTGGAACATCAACACCGGCCACCATTTTCAATTCACTAACGGACGCTAAGCCTCACCAATGCCGGCGCCTTCCAGTCTGGGTACGACGCCCGTGAATGGCACCCCGGAGCCTCAAACTCAGAACGAGGATGGCGACGAAGCCCCGCAGGAGCAGATCTCGCTGACTGACGGCGGTCCTGGCGAAGAAGACGAAGACATTTTGCACGAGGTGCGGGCCAAGGCTATCAAGTACGTCCCAGTCACGCAAGGCGAAGATGGAGGGAAGCCGGAGTCACCGTGGCGGACGCAAGGCGTCGGGCCCCTTCGCATCCTTAAGAACAAGACGACCGGCTCGGTCCGGATTCTGCTGCGCGCCGAGCCCAGAGGCCACATTGCTATGAACAAGGCGCTCCTGGCCGACATCGAGTACAAGGCCAAGGATAAGACGATCAGCTTCGCCGCCTCTAAAGACGACGGCTCCGGCCTCGAGACATGGGTTCTACAGGTCAAGAAGCCCGAGTTCGCGGTGGAACTAGCTATGGTGATGGAAGCGAACAAGAGCGCGAACAAGAAGTGAAAGCTCTGTTTGCTATGACATGCTATTCTATTATATGTCCTCACGAGGTACTAGTGATGCTGAGATTGATTGGAGTGGTGGTTGCTTTTCAAAAATGGGGGTTTCGCGGCCTGTGGCGGGAAGAGCGTATAGTAGATTGTGCTTTTTCACGGAGTCTTCATCAAAACAGCATGATGGGTTTCTGTCTCGCCTCATTTTACCCTCACACGCCCTGGGAGGGCCGGAAGGCGGGGTTCGATCGAATCATGTGTTGCATTTTCGCGCATTGTTAGGCATACTTTGTTCTTACTAGGAGGGGCTTTTGTAGGATAGGGGCACGCCGCTACAAGAACTTGACGACGCAAGCAATATGGCAGCATCAATACACATGGCACGCGTTCACACCGTATATCAGCATCTGGAGTTCTCTGCTTTTCTCCTGTTCTTCCTGCACTTGCATTAGTAGAGCAGTTTTTGTAGTTCGGCTGTTTCCCCGGACCCACCGATCCCTTTCGGGTCGGGTAGGGTATGGTATGCATGGATGCATGGACGTCATGGTTGTGTTCTGCTTGAGGAGTTTTCGCGTCGAGCGCGCGGTTTCGTGGTCATGGTCGTGATCGTGGTTGAAGCCATGTCATGGCTGTGGTGGTTGTCGGTTGTTGTACGTAGGTAGCTTGCTATGGAATTCTTGTCGGAAGTCCATGTCGACCTGGCTCTCTGGGGACGTTCGTGTTGCGCGTGCGCGCGCGCGTTTCAGGGCTTACACAGACCGATTGTGCTGGACTGGCATGGCATTGCATGAGCATGGCTTCGCACTGCGTGCAACGGCGTTGCGTTAAATTGAATAAATAATGTATGCGGTTACCTACGACCGATCCACCTATCTGCCCATTACTTACCTACTTACATGCCTACGTGCTTTCTGACCCCACGTGGCTTGTCCACCTAGCTGGCGAGTTGCCTGCCTGCCTGCCTGCCAGCCCACCTGCTTGAAAGTCGTTTGGGGGGGCTTTGGTCTCAGGTATGGGACATGGGATCGAGGCGGAAATCGAGAGGGGATTGTAGCTTTAGCGGCTAGGAAGAGGCGCCGGATAGGCGGGACGGCGGATGGGAGGGGATAATCTCAATGCGTTCCTCTTCCCACGGAAGCCTGTATTCCCCAAGGCCAGGTACGTTTGTCTGCCGTGCATTGAGGTCCTATGTTTTGTGATACGTTTCTGTATACGAATTAATGACCAGACGGAAATATACAGACTGGCTTGCCAGTTTCTAATTTCCCTCCGATTTACGTATTTCTCCTTTCCCGCTCCCGCCTCTGTCCTTCCGATCGTTGTCAGTTCGATATCGTCCGAAGTTACAATCTTCGGCCTTCCCCTGACTGCCGCCGCAATCGTAATGGCCCAATTACCAACAACACCCGGGCGGGAGTGGCCTAGGTCCAAGCCAGGACGGAGGTATGTAGTCTGGTGGAGTCCCGGAGGCCATTGCCAGTGAGGAATGGGAATCGCTATCGAGAGCCTGATAACCCCGCCTCAGACGGGCAGACGCAGGTGACACCGGCGTCCTGGTCAGCTGGCGGCTGCTGGGACTGGACCCCTTTATGACATCGGCTTCAACGTCTACCGCAACGGGGAGCGCCTGACCTCGGGCGTCCTCCCCGGCGGGGACCAACTTCGCGGGCTCGGACGCCAGCCCCGGCGAGCCCAGCACCTACCACGTGCGGTCGGTGGCGGGTGGTGAGGGGGCAGGAGGCGAGCCGCGAGTTCACGCTGCCGGCCGACTCCCCCGGTGGAGCCCGTCGTCCGTATCCCGATCAGCAGCGGCGACCCCATCCAGTTCGTCTGCGTCGGCGGTCTCGATGGCTACGCAGCTCTACTATTACGGTAACTGCTATAGTAGTGCGTAACCGGTCGCTTAACTTAGCCTCTTTCCCCCCCACCGTTATGCATTAGTCTCGCCTTGCATATACTCGCTTGGCTAGGCACATGAACCACATACAGGTGTCGAACATGGGTCTTAATGGAGGATACTGGAAAACGTTACGTATGTTCTAAAGCATTTTACCAATCGAAGAGGGGGCATGATCCACTCCTAACCTACCAATCATCGGGTGCGGATATGTCTCGGGCTTCCCGCTATGCTAGGTGCATGAACTAACTAGATACCAGGCCCTACCTGATCTGGGCTTCGTCCGCGAGTCTAGGCTCAAGAGGCGCTTGTGGGGATATGGCGTAGCTCGTGCCGCCGACCGTTATGGTGCTACCCCGACTGTACGGCATCTCTATGAAGTAGTTTCCGAGCAAGCGCCAGATACGGAGGGTTTACGACGACCCGGATATCTAGCCCTCGAGGAAAGGAGGAGTAGACGCGGAAATTCGGGAAACCGGGAATGGAAAACACGGAACGGGCAAGAGAAGCCGGAGAGCTGAGAACGGGGGGGCGGGGTAGAGATGCAGGCCTAAAGAAGCCGAGCTCGTACGGATACGGGGAGAATGAAGGGCATGCTATTAACCACATAGCCGGACATCTCGTTGTTCTGTTTAGGTATGTAGTCGGTTGTCTGAGTGGCTATCTGTTCGCTGCCTTCGGCCCCCGGCCCCAAAGCGACGCCTCCAGAACCTTACGGTATCCAGACCGTAGTATCATTGGACCACGATCACGTCCCATCTCGGAACCACTACTCGCGTAGTCAAGGACTTGCACCTTCTTTCACAGCGGGCACCCTTCGGCGCTCGAACGCTCTTCGGCTTTTGGGTCTGTGGAGAGCGGCTATCGCTTTGTCTCGGACTACGTATACATAGACACAGATACGCGGCAGACGGGGTTCGACCGGCGGTGAAATCTCTGCATCCTATGCTAGCATGCGTAGACTATGATGCATGTAAGATGTGGAAGGGCGAAGCCGACCGAGATGACAAGGCTACGCTCTTCGTACTGTCGTGTGTGCACCTGTATCGTCGGCGTTCCCTACCAATGAGTTTCGGGTGCTTACTGGTTCATCTGAAACCCCCGGGAACGGCTTTGGTCTACGGGGCTTAGCCTAGGCTTGTGAGACCCTAGTTTTACATTGTAGGTACTAAAAATTAAGGCGCGTTTTTGATGAGACACTTTGTCAGGAGCTCGAGACAAAACCGCGCGCCGTTTTATATTACCCTGGGGAGACTGGTTCAGGTTTAACGCGACGTTCGGTTCATACAGTACCATGCGGCGAGGGCGGCGGAACGCTGTCTTCTCTATCAACCACGCTTTGACCTACCTCGGCATATGGGATGATGCTATGGCGGGGGTTAGATTGCGGAGTGCAAACCCGGAGAACTGCATATATGATGTTCGCATATGGAAAGTCGATATGTTTGATATCTCCCCGTGAGCGCCGTATGCGAGGCGGTGACGGCTTTAGATTCCACTCCCCGCCTCTCTTTTAGCTGCGACTTGTGATTTGACCGTTGGCACGGCCTGCATGAAACGATCCAACCCGACGAGGAAGCGGAAGCAAAGATCTTCCCGCGCACATGCAGGGTAGATGTGACCATGCTACTTTCCTAAGCGAGTAGACATTTCTGCTGCTGTGCTCGAGGGCATCATAGGGTTCGCTGCCTTGTAACAGTAGCCGATGCGTGGTTTGTTGTTATACTAAGCCTCGACTGGAAACCTCATCGGAACGGGCAATGTTTGACTCTCGTAAGGGGGTTATGAACGTCCCTGACGCCTGTGTGCGGGAGTAGAAGGACAGGGGAATGAACCTTGACATTCGGTGGGGGTTTGCATGCATGACCAGGGGTTTCTGGGGCTCTATGGACTACTTCCACAGCAAGGTAAAAAAGGCCTGAGTTACAGCATGCGCTGTACATACATATCGCTAAAATGAAGACGACAACAGAAAACACCCAGCCGGCAGAACCGCAGTAACAAGCATTCCAGAAACCGGCTGGTCCAACCAGCACATGGTCATCTATCTGTCGTTGCGGTAGTCGTTGCGTTAGTTATTAGGTAAGTTGATGTTTGCCAGCATACCTTTTGCATTTTACGTTACATCCCATCTCCGCCACCCGTATCTCTCTGCCCCGACCCTCAACCCTCGCCCACTCCAAGTTACCTAGTAGCTGCACAGGCGGAAGACGAGCAGAGCAGTATACGAAGAACGAACGGTAGCAGCCTCTTACCCATCTCAAAAGGACCTTATCAACGAGTATTATATAGTCGCGTCCATAGAAACCCTTTTCGTCACATTAGCTGGAGTTCTTGTATGATGGGGCTGTCAGATATCACGTCAAGGCATGTCGTCGCGTGATCGTCTACCGCATTCGATTGGGCCGGCTTATTAGACGGATTGCAGCTTGCATGCGTGCGGCTGCCGCTAACTTCGGTGCGCGCTAATGGAATGGGGGAACGGGGACCGGGGCCTTTAATGTAGGTAGGTAGTATACCGCCCATGCAACCTTGCACGAAACCTGCCGAGTAGTGCTGCGGCCGTACTGAATTATCGAGTGCAGCAAAACGAACATCTACTATCATTTCTTGCCACACTGATAAGGGGAGAATTCACAGAAACCCCCGGAAGCCCGTCCGTTGGTGCCGGTCCCTCCCGCTCTGCGCATGCCGTTGTTAATCCTGCCCGTTTCAAGCCATGGATACACGCAGGCCATACTCCACTCCAAAAAGTGAGTGGGGGGAAGACCCTGAGAAATATCCGTGGATATGTGTTGTATCACGCCTGACTTCGCCTGCACTTTTACTATGAAATTCGATATGGGGAGGAACCCTTGGAAGAGCTCCTCAAGTTGAACATTTCCAGGTTGAAAGCGCTGATCAAGAGGGAGAGGGCCGAAGGTGTCTTCTATCACATGCAAAACATGCATATCTGACAAATACGGCCCACCCCGTATAATTCGCACATCGAGAAGATATCCTGCATAGATATCACCGAGGTATGTGCCGGCGATTATACTCGGCTACAAAGAGCTTTTACTTTTACACGTTTTACACTCCGCCAACTACAAAGCGGATGGAGATGACTCGAACCGAACGGTGACCTACGTTAGCCCCTTTCATTTTTTCCTGGAGTCTCTGTTTTCCGTTCGTCCACCCGAGTCATTGAGAATCCCTAGACCAACCCCATGTGCTCCACTGCTCCAGACGGCGATACGGGGCCCAAGGCACAGGGAGCTCTACCAGAAAATTTATCCAATGGGTTTCACGTCTGGTACTTTATTGCCGGTATTGCCCATTCATCGTGCCCGTTAAGAGCACGTGCCCTCCCCCTGTGGATGTCAACGTCGATTCTCCACCGCCGCTGCTACAGTACCATCGTGCCGGATCTCCATGGCTATTTCATGTATCTGGTAGCTAAAAAGAGCCACCGTCACACCTGGCTGGGTAGACTCTTAAGACACAGGCGGGCTCGCAATCTCTACTCCGCCCCAACTTGGCTTGATATCTCGTCAACCACTTAGTAGGGATATTATCTGCTCTTCCGGCCCGCATTGGGGCGTCTATGGTAGGGAGGGTGCTGTTAGGTTTTCACTGTCGCTGCCCGACAGATTACCGTGACATGCGACAGCCGAGATGAAATTCGGTCAACATCTCGAGCAGCAGTCGGTGCCCGGGTGGAGTATTCACAATGTCGACTATAACTCACTGAAGCATCAGATCAAGACGCACACCACCAAAGACCAGGCCAGCGCCATTGCTATCCCGGGCCAGCAGGACCCTGCCCTGAAGAAGTTCGAGGACTCCTTCTTCTTCGAACTCTGCAGACAGCACGATCGTGTCTGTCTCTTCGTCTCCAGCAAATGCGACGAGATACACTGGCGGCTGCGTAAGTATAACTCGGACTTATCTTGAGACGTTCGATTGACCTTTTTGCTCGTACGAACAGGCCACATATCGGACCAGGTCAATCGATTGATACTACAATGCACGGACAACCGCGGTCTGACGGTAAAGCGGCAGCGGCGTTTTGCCAAGTACCGGCAGCAGATAGACGAATGCGGTGACGACATCAAGGCCCTGGGCCGATTCGTCGAGGCTCAAATCGTAGCCTTCCGGAAGATACTGAAGAAGTACAAGGTAGGACCGGGCGAAACTAGCATCACATCTAAACACACACTCGACCCTCTGTCCGTCACCGAGGCATCGTGATATGCCACGCACGGATCGCACCACAACACGCCCCCCGGTCTCGCTCGGTCGAACCTTTTTCGGGCACGAGACCCCTCGGGCCCCCTCGAGTTCACGCATTTATAGTCGATGGGATACAGCGCGCTAATCTTGGCATCTTTATGCAGAAGTGGACGCGTTCCGCGACCCTGAGTATTCGCTTCAAAGACAACGTCCTGAATTCGCCAAAGAGCTTCACCAACCGCGACTTCTCGGCGCTACGAACCCAGTTCCAAGACGTCCTAGCTACCGTCGAAGCCGCCTCTCCCGCCCTTCTGCCCGACGCTCGACAAAAAGCACAACCGGGAACCCCAAACGACACGGAGTCCCGGCGCGGTAGACGGCTCTCCCTGCGGACTCCCGCTCCCGCTGCTACGACACCCAGCCCGACGCCGGCGCCGGTCGTCGTCGGCTACTGGAACGAGTACGAGCACGGCAGCGAAGCGGGCGACTACGGCGCCGGCGAAGACACGTACGCCATCTACGTCGACCCGAACAAGACGGCTGACTTTCCCGGGCTGCACTACATCAAGTCCATCGTGACGGCGCCAAGTACTCGCATCCGCGGCTGGTTGCGCAGCTCGAGGAGGACCACGGCGGCGAACACCCCGGAGACGCAGTCGCTCCTCAACCACCGCGGCGACGGCGGCTCGCCCCGGGACTACTTCGCCACTCGCAAGCCTGGGGCCCCCGCGTCGCTGTCCACCGAAAACGAGGGGACGACGGAAGACGAGTACGCGTCCTCGGAGGAGGCCGGGCCCAGCAGCTACTATCACAATCATGACCGCAACGGAATCCAGAAGCGGTGTGCCGCGGATCCGGAGGCCGCAACGTACGACATCAATGATGATAGCGGCGACCAGGAACTGCAGCTGGCGCGGTACCGCGACCGGATGCTCGGCCACGCCGTGGTTCTGGGCTTCGCGGCCTCGTTCGCGCTGCTGGCCGTGTCGGGCGCGCTGGTGGCCACGGGCCGCCACCGGCTGCGGCTCGAGGTGGACGCGGCCGCCGCCGCGGGCTCTGTCGCGAGCCTCTCGTGCGCGTGCCTCGGGCTCGGCGCCCTGTTCGCGCGCGGCCATGGTCACGGCGAGCACAAGGGCGGCGGCGCCCCATTGCTCTATGCGCTTGCCGTGTGGGCCGCCTTCGCCGCCGCGGCGCTGCTCAACGCCATGCTGCTCGTTATCGTCGTGCGCAGGTAGCGCTCGTGCTCGTGATCGATGAGATGATATTCGCGCGATGCCGTGATGGTGATGATGATGAGCGGGACGACAGTAAATTGGCCACATACCCGTTCCGCCGCGCTCTAACGGCGTCTTGTCGACAGGCACCCCGATATTAAGGTCATATATACTAGATTATACCGTACGGGCACGGAACGGAAGGATAGCCCTCCGAGTAAAGAGGATCCGATTTAACAACCCCCACCCCCCTTTTTGCCTGGTCCGCGCGACGGACCAAGCGAGACGAG
Source organism: Monosporascus sp. GIB2 (assembly GCA_004155935.1). Classification (NCBI taxonomy): domain Eukaryota; kingdom Fungi; phylum Ascomycota; class Sordariomycetes; order Xylariales; genus Monosporascus; species Monosporascus sp. GIB2. The sequence goes on along the minus strand of QJNV01000071.1, from coordinate 180,892 downwards.
TTCGTGTTTTCGAAATGGAATTCCTGCTCTTCTGCGTGTTAGCTCGATAATTCAGCGGTGAAGATGGCGGTAGTGTGATACCCGGAGGACGTGCTTTTGATCGCGGTTTTAGCCGCGTTATAGACTCGCCTCGGCCTCGGCATCGTGCCGGGCGGAGGCTTAGCTACCTTGGCCCTGTCCGCCGCGTAGCTCTGTGGTTGAGGAGGCATGTGGGATATGAGAATGTAGCGTACGGAGATGCGTCTGCGCGCGTGGTGGTTCCGCTTGCAGAGGGGGGTGGGATGTAGCGACGGGAAGGGAGCGAGAGGGATGGCCATGGCTATAGACTCCGAGGAAGGGGGGTAACGGACAGGGTGGTTGCGGCGGCTGTGCCAGAGTGTCTGTATATACGACTGCCGTAACCAATAAAACAAGCAAGCCTACCTACTTCCACCTGCCCAGGTTACATACCTACGTTCAGCTACGTAGATATCCCCTATTTCCCGCAGGGGGCGTCGATATGGTAATCGGAAGATATAATTCACGTCCTAGTTAGGGTACCGGTTACCTTGGGACCATTGGTCTCGAGATATGTAGGTGTGTATATTACGCGTAGACCAGTTTTAAATTTTTTATATAACCTGAGGCCCTAACTGAGACGAGAGCCTCGTCGGGCTGCTAGGCAGAGACTTCTTCGTGTGCATGAGCAAGTCCCGGTATACGTTGAGACTCACGTACGTATGTCCTTCCCGATAACCTCGTACATGCTCAACAGTTGGCCGGGTCGCCCGTATGAGCCACCGGCCCATATGATGCTTGCATACACCACCAACCCCTGAATATCCATCCCGTACGCAGAAACACAACCGGATAACTACCACGCCCGCGCGGACACGGGGAGGGGGGAGACACCACCTCTCATACCAGCCTCACGGACTGTTGATAAAGGAGCGCAGGATCTGAGACACATAATGACAGGGGTATCAATTGATAGAGCTACGAATGTTTTCCTCCCATATGACGGAAACGACGCCGACGAATACCTGCATACGCACGCACGAAGCCAACAGCTAAGCCAGGCGCCTATTGCTCGGCAAAATAGACCAGCCCATAAACCTGAACGCAGCGGAACACTTCCGTCAGACCACTCTCCCGCACCGCGGAACTCTCGCCTCATACATATCGTACATATCGATCATATATCTCTTTCCAGTCGTTGACGAGGGCTGGTACGCCCTCGATATTTTGTTTCGAAATGTCATACCGTACTCCGTACAGTTACTCGTACAACATCGCCCCGTCCATCCACCGTCGAACTCGGCGAAATCCACAACTACGCGTCCTATCCTAAGGCTAATTAGCAATGAGGCTTTGGTGCATCGACTGAGTTCCGGTGACTCAGTTCGACTCGGTAGACGACCAACGCAAGACGTCCGCGGTGGTGGGTGGTGGGCACCCCCCAGAAAAGCGAGGAAAACAAAGCGGAGGCGCGTCGACGTCCAGGTCGCAATGTATGCTGACTGACTCACTCCCGAGTTAATAGCTCATGCTCATGTCGGAATCCAGGATCATGCCCTCGTTCTCGTCCAGCGGCGGCGGCTGGGGCGACGGTGGCCGTGGGGTCTTGAGGTAATCGGAGCGGCTGATGCCGCGCTCCTCCTCGAGCTGGCGAATCATCTCATCTGCAACGCGCAGCAGGGCGCCAATCGTCAGCTCAGAACTGCCCCGAGCATAGGCACGCATAGCACAATAACGATAAGGCAGGCACATCAAATTCGATAGTAATAACGAAGTAGACCGCGGACACGATATGACAAGAAACGATACTGAAACGAAGACAAAATCCATAGAAAGAAAATTCAGACGCACCAGCGAGACCCCACCTGTAGCTGAACAGGCGCAGGCTCTCAAACTTCTCGGCAATGGCCTCGGCGCACCTCTCTCGCTCGTCCGGGTAGATGCGGCTGAGGCCGGCGAAGGCGATGATGACGTGGTAGCAGGTGGAACCGGCGGGGGCGGCGAGGACGGCGAATGGGTCATCTTCCCTCCTAGACGCCGTGCCCGTGTTGACGAGGTGCTGGTTGACCCGGCACGAGATGTCCGTCGAGAGCCGGCAGGCGAACTTGAGCGCCGCCACGGCCGTCGACAGCTCTACATCGGCTGCCAACACCGCCGGCGCCGTCTGCTCGATGATGGGGAGGTAGGGCAGGTACAGCGTGAACAGCGCGCTGATTTAGACAATTCCCCCTCAGTTAGCGCTCCATTCGTGCAGGTAATGACAGCCGAGGTATGGCTAAGATTCCAAGAGATTGAGATAATGATGGTAATAAGATGAGCTAGTTGCAGTTGATGGTACGACTCTGGATGATTTGACCCACCTGACCAGTACGGAAAAGCAGTCGAGAACCGTTTCCCATCGGGGGATCTGCTCCAGCAGCGCCTTAGAAGTCTGCCTGATCTCGCTGTCCAGATCCGCAAACGTGTTGATGAGCGGCCTCTTGTCCGGTCGCGGGTCTCGCTCCTTGTCGATGCGGAGGGCGCGGTGAAGCAAGCTGCTTGTTTTGGCCGACAGTTGAAAGGGGGTCATTGCCGTGGACCCGACTGTTACGCTAATAGGGTGGCGCGGTTGCGGTTCGAGTGAAGTGGTTGGCGGCGTTTCTGGGAGCAGCGTAGCGCCAGTAGGGGCTTCCAAAAGGAAAGGCAAATGATTCGCGCTGTCATCTTTGTGGATGAATCTGGATGTAGGTCAGCGTCCATGCCAATATCGACGTTAGGAATTATCTATCATTAACAGTGTTCAAAGGAGGAAAACTTCACAAGAGGAGTCCACCGTATCCCTCAACATATCTCGTTGAATGCGACTTACTGGTCAAGTATGAACAGTCCCCACCAGAGACTGCCTCTCAGCTCTTTTTCCATCCTTGACAGACTCTCGTCCTGTTCATACTCATAGTGAAACCCGGCGGGAAGGGTCGCGTTCGTTGGCGGGGGCCGATCTATCCTCAACCCATATGCGCCCGTTTTGGATCCCGGATCCTCAAACCCTGGGGGGCTCACTCCCAGAATCCTTGCGGCTGCGGTCGTTTCGGCCAAGGTTCGGTAAGCCGTCACGGTCTGCCCATGTCCATATTCGTATAACGACATCAGAGCTCCACACTGCGCAAGTTCTATACTCGGCTGCTGATTTTGTCCGTATGCCATAAACATCAAGGCCAACAAGCGCTTTACAGCCCGATAGGTCTCGTCAAACATGGGGCGAGGGCCGGTTTTAGTGCGCCGCATACGCGTAATCAGATGCATCGCCACGATCAGTAGGGCCAGCTGCTTGTGTCGATAGTCGGAGGCGGACTTTTCGATGGACATCGGATGGTCGCCATTGCCGCTCGAAATAGGCGATAGTTGCGAGTCTACCATGGGAGGCGGATCTTGCGGCGGAGGCAACTTCGCGATCTGCCGGTCGAAGAGGATGGGATTGACAACGGTAAACCAAGGATGTACGTATGTAAAATACGTGTTTACAGAAGGGCGCCAGTGAAGCTCCGATTCACCCAGAAAAGATTTCGGAGCGGGTATAAGAGACAGGATGTGGGAGACGGTGATAGCGCCCAGTAGATCTGCATGTCCTAGTATCAAGTCGCTCGGCTGGTATATTACGACGGGGGGCGCGTTGGGATCTAGATTTGCGGGCGCGGGATCTGGTGTATAGTGGCATTTGGCATTTAACCTGCTGCCTTGTTAGCAACCGCGTCGGTGGTAGTACACGATCCATCATCATCCGACCGCATCCTTTCGGGTCCGCGTGATACGTGCCACACCTGCAGTCCACCTTAAATTCGAACACGGATTGACAGGAAGAGCGCACCTCAGGCACCTATCGCAATAGGGCAGTTTCTTGTCGCATTTTCTTTTCGACAGACGGCACTTCTCACAGGCTCGGGCGGCATGGGTACGACTACGACCGCCGGGCATCCAGCCTGGCTGGCCGGCGGAGCTCTCCTCTGGACAGCGGATTTGAGGCCCTGTGATGAAAGTAAAAGCGTGCTGATTCGGAGACCGCCCCGGAGATGAGCCGGACGTCGTGTCGGACTCGGGTGTAAACTCTGTGTTTGGCCTGCCGTCGCGCATTTCAATGACATCCGATCTCTGTCGACGGAACCGAGAATAGAGGCGGACTCCGGATGACGGAATAATAATACAATAATACGGGGAGTTGCGAAAACTAGTGTTATTTTTTTGTTTTACTTTCTGTGTCTCTCTTCTTTCGTCTTATCAAGGCTTATTAAATCGCGGCTTAAGGTGGGACGATGTTCTCTGCTTCTCAACGTTCCCACTGGAACCGCCGGTCTAAATAAGGTTTCGCCTTAAGCGGGTTCAGCGCGTTCGATGCCGACGATGTGATGTAATGACAACGTCGGGGCTACTTAGTAACTCGGGGTTATGCACATATGTAGGTAACGTTAGACTAAGAGGGATGAGGTACGATCTGTCTATATCGGTAACAAGAGGGCGCCTGTAAAATAAGGTAGATTCTGCTGTTTTGTGGGATGGTGCCATCGGGGGTGGTTTGCCTAATTAGGATATGGGAGCGGTTCACTGATTAATATTCCGTAAATAGAATGTTAGCAGACGCGTCCGATGAGGAGCAGGACATCGAGCCGTCGGGATAACAGTGTAGTAGTAGTACAAGAAGGGAATGGCGGCCCAGCCCATCTCAGACCTGCATCCTGCCGTAGTTCCGCGAGAAAACATGGGGCCTGCTGGAGCTGGAGCTGCATTGTAGGTCGCCCGGGCGGCCAGTATATCCCGCACGGTATATGGCGCCGCGGGAGAGGATGGGGAAAATGGAGCAGGCAAATTCACACAGGCGTACGAGGAAGAAGGTTAAGTGGTACGATCGTGGGCCCCACATCGATCTGGATCGCATTGTCCATCGCCCCGCCCGGAGGAGCCACAGGGGTTATGGGGCGGCGTGCCTATTCTGGCAGACAGTCCGTTAGCTCAAATCCAGCGATGGCCGGGAGTACTAGGTGCAGCATACTACTTATTCCTATTACTGACCTAGAAAGGAGGCGTCGGTACCAACAAATCTAAGTAACTGCTAACTGACGCGTTGCTCTAAAAAGGAAGTTGGAGTGATTTTAGGCATTCCATTGGTGATATTGCGATGTTAGTCGGAGCTTGGGCCATTGGATACGGGAGATCTGTTGGTCTGACCTCTCGAGATTCTTCGGAGGATAAAGGGCAACGGATTTTTGGCAGTATTTACATAGGGGAAGGTAAAAATAGACTCGGAGTGCGTCCTGCATCCGTTGCTGGATCGGGTTAGGGACCGTCGGATAGCCACATGTGGCACGCCGTTACGTGGGGGTTGTCTCTGCCGTCCGGATCTCTCTCTCTGGTTGCGATCCCGTCCTCGGCCGGCGCCGTCACATCTCTAAAAGGTTTTGGGTGACAATGATCTAGAGACAAGCCTATCGTGCATTCTCATGTCGGGTTTAAAAGCGAAGTGCCTCGCTTTTTGGTGTTCGTCTTATCGTCCACACGCGGCATGGCATTTTCCGGATGGAGTTTGGTGCCAAATATATGTCCCGGCGAAAAGCACAACCCGACAGTCCAGATACAGTGGCTGCTGAGTAGAGCACTTCGCGATAACTGTAATAGATGTAATATTATGGAATCATATCGACGTCGCAACCGTTGCGGCGGATAGAAATGCCGCCGACTAGGGCTGCCTCGTGCATTCCCCGCCGGGCCCCAGGGGGGCTGTAATACCAACCGATAGACGCCACGTCCGAAAACCATTAATGCCTATTCCAACTCGGCTTCGGCCTAGCCGCGCCATTGGAAATCCTCTTTCATACATCGTACAATAGTCATTAAAAGAAGATAAGGAGCACGTCTGAAGAGCAAGCCCATCCGCAGTAGTATCGACCAGCCGCCCCGGCCCCCCATGGTATCCCTTCACAGCGTCAACGTCCCCCTGAGCGGCAAGTCCCGGCTGCTCCCGCCAACATAGACGGCGAACCTCTGTCCGCCCAGGGGCAGGCGCCAGCGCTGGGCCGCGACGTCCCAGACACTGAGGTCCCGGCGCGTGAGCTCGAAGTCGACGGTGGCGCTGGCCGACGCGTTGAGGAACGGCTTCGCGAATCCGCGGAGCTGGCGCGCCGGGACCCCAGGCCCGGGGATGCCGACGTAGAGCTGCGCGACCTCGGCCCCCGCGACGCCGCCCCTGTTGGCCACGTCGGCGCGCACGACCGCGAGCACGTCCCAGAGGTCGGCGGGGCCGCCCTCGCGGATGGCGCCCGTCGGGTACTCGGCGATGACATCCCCGCCGCCGCCGCCGTTGATATTGGTGCTATTGCTGCCGCGCCGCCGCTCGATACGCAGGTTCGAGTACTCGAACGTCGTGTACGAGAGGCCGAAGCCGAACTCGAAGCGGGGAGTGACGTTGCGGGCGTCGAAGTGGCGGTAGTCGATAAAGACGCCCTCCTCGGAGAAGTTGGACTGCGGGAAGCGGGCGAAGCGGCCCTCCGTGCGGCTGGGGCGCAGAAGGGCGCCGTAGTCGCTCTCGTTGCGGGCGACCGTGTACGGCAGCTTGCCCGAGGGGTTGGCGTCGCCGTAGAGCAGGGCGACGAGGGCGCGGCCGGACGCCTCGCCGGGCAGGTGCGCGAGCAGGACGGCCGTCACATTGGGGTGGTCGAACCACGGGTCGACGAGCCGGGCGCCCGCGTTGTGCAGCACGACTACGGTGTTGTTGCAGCGGTCGGCGACGTGCCGGACGAGCCCGTCTGTGTAGTCGTCGCGCAACCCCGGGCGGTCGTAGCCCTCCGAGGCGTACGCGTTGCCGATGACGAGGCAGGCGTCCGAGCCCTCGGCGACGTCAGGTTCGGGGCTGAGGAAATCCCAGAACAGCGCCGTCCCGTCGTCGTACGCCCGCGCCGTGAGCGCGTCGAACGGGGAGCTGACGGACGCCGGCGTCACGGCGCCGGAGCCCCCGCCGCTGAAGAGAGTCCCGTTGGGCGCTATCGCCGACCAGTCCCTGTCGACCTCGCCGGCGAAGCCTGCGGAGACATCGCGGCCGAGGTATGAAGACTCGGCCCCGAAGGTCCATGCGGCTATACCCCCGTTTATCTTGTAGTTCCACTGGTCGGGGCTCCTCGCGGAATAGCCAAAGATTGAGAGTATCTTCGGCCTCTTGAGAGGCAGGCCGTTTCTGATATTCTTGACGAGAACGTGGCCTTCGATAGCGCCGTCGAGGAGGACCCGCTGGGACGATACGTTCCTCGCATCCACGATGCGGTGCGCCTTTGCCAGATCCGGTGGCATACCGACACCGGGCTCGGGGAAGTCTCTGTCTTGCCCCATCTGATACCACGAGGCGATGATCCTGGTCGCCATGTCGTCCAGCCGTTCTTCCGGAATCGACCCGTTCTTCACCGCTTCCGTGAGCCTATCTCCCCAGAGTTCCGAGTTGGGCATCACCATGTCCATGCCGGCCAGGGCCGTTGCTACTCCGGCGTGTATAGCGCCCCAGTCTGATGTCACCGCGCCCTGGAAGCCGAGCTCGGTTTTGAGGAGCCCGTTTTGGGTCTTGCTGTTTGCGCAGCCGTACGAGTTGTTGACGCGGTTGTAAGAACACATGATATTACCCGTTCCCGCATGCACGGCATCCTGGAATGGCCTGTTTTGTAATTAGTAGCCGTAAAGGGAAGCGCTGGCTTCAACTTACCAGAGATATAACTCATGCATGGTTTTGTCGTCGATATTAGAAGAGACCGCCTCAACGTCATCATGAGGCATGCGGTGGGTTTCTTGCTCATTGGCAATGAAATGCTGGCAATCACGCCGTCAACTCGTGTTCCCCTATCGTAGCTAACGACATGACGTACCTTCGTGCTAGTGATGACCCCCTGAGACTGTATGCCCAGGACGGTCTCGTAGGCGAGGGCCCCGCAGAGATAGGGGTCCGCCGCGAACCCCTCCCAGTTCCTCCCTCCGGTCACCACGCGGCCGAGGGGCCCGACGACGGGGCCGAGCGCGATGTTCACGCCCTTGACCCGGAACTCGAGGCCCATGCTCTCTGCGCGGCTCCTCGCCAGTGCCCTGTTCCAGCTGGCCCCGACATGGATGCCGCTGGGGAAGCCGCTGACGAAGTCGGTGGCGCGGACGCCCTGCCCGGCGTCGCTGAGGCACAGACCCGAGAAGTTGAGACGCGGTATGGCGGCGATGTTGCCGGAGCAGCCGTTCAGCGTTCCCGACGAGCCGGTGGACGACCTAATGCCGGACGCGAGGCCCACCTGATATTTGTCAGCCGGTCGCTTTTAACCCGGATCACGGCGTGCGTCTGGGAGGTCGACTGACCTTCTCCTCTATGGTGAGCTGTTTCACGAACGCGACGGCCCTGCTAAACGCGTCCGCCCACGGTCCGACGCCCGTCATTGCAGCTGACACACCATTACGTTAGCCTCTATGCCATTCTTGCAGCAAGACGCGGATCCTAAACTCACGGGAGGGATACACAGGCTCGGATTGGCCATGGAAATAGACATCGTCGGTTATAAGATCCTGCGCGCCTGCCCCACCCGCAACGCCATCATCGCCGCTGCTGCGGTTCCGCAGAGCCAGGAGCCCGAGCAGGCCGAAGAGAGGCAGGATGAGCAGGGCCTTTCCGCGCTTCCTCTGCAGGATAGGGAAGCGCCATTTCAGTCTCCCGAACCAGCCCGTGTCAGGCGGGGCGGAGGTCTGCAGCTTGGGTTCCGACATCTGGGGAGTGTATGAGAGGAAAGTGTAGTGGTGCGACCTGCAAGCGGTTTGCTTAAGGGCGATGGAATCAGAGAATCAGATTGCTCTCTACAGGCTCGCTATAGTGTCATTTCGGCCGCTGGGCTTGGGATTTTGAGTTAACGGAGCTCCGTAGTCAGAGGGGCCGGTGACAGCTGCGGTATTGATAGACCGTAGCCCTTCAAAAGAGGGTTCAGGGTTTATTAACCAGGGACGCCAGAGTCCAGGGGAGCAGCTAGTAGTAGCAAGCAGAGACAACGCCGTTTCCGCTTTGCAAGTAACCTCTCAAGCCGTGCAGAAGGGAAGGGATTTTCGTTCAAAGCGCATCAACTGGCAAGTGCTCGCAAAATACAGATCAAAACCTGAAGACCACATACGACAAACCACACCCAACCCACTCCATGTGATGCATGGATGTCAACAATAGCAGAAGCTCACCATCTCCCCCGTGTTTACCCTCTGTATGCTGGGCTTGGGGGGTTGCCGGGCTACCTAGTAACGACGCATCTGCAGTGGGTCCTCGATCCCGCGGAGCCCCCTGGGCCAGTAACATTAGCGCCCATTTTTCTCTCCTTCTTAAACTTTTCCCGCGGGCAACCCCAACGTGACCAGTCAAGTTGGCTGCACCCCGTAAAAGACGGGGACGCGGGGAGAGCGAGCGGGTCCGCTGAACGCCTGAGGGGGGGTGGTACGAACTGTCAACGCCAGAACAGATGGCTAGAGCCACGCGACGGCAATTTCTTTTTTTCTGCGCAGTACTAGTGACTATGACTGCCATCGTGAAGGCTAAGAAATACGACTCAGGTGGGGGAAAATATCGAGTGACAGCAGAGAGAGTTCGCCTAGTCTCGTCTCCTAATGTAGGAACGGGGTCCCATAGTTGTGTCTAGCAGCAGGCTATCGCGATGGTTCCCTCGTTTCCCGTCCCGTAACTCTTTACTACCTGCATGCAAGTATCTTCATACAGTTAGTTCATGTCAGAGGCCAGCCACAGCCACGTGGGTAATTCCCGGGTTTGAAGCGCACCAGTCAGTATGGATGTAGTCCGGTCGCTGGGCGGTTTTCATTACTATATATGTAGACGGTATGATGCTCAAGCGTCCTTCCCACACTTTAGGCCGTCTATTACAGACGGTATGGAGTCTTATGACGAGTGGTTCCAGGATAGCTCCAATGTGGGTCGAACCACATTCTAACGGAAGCTTCAAATTGCCGCACACGGGGTGCCGCCAGTCGGCCCTCTGACAAGGGAAGTTGTTTACATCGGAAGGATTCCGTTTAGGTGAAGCAGAAGCGTGGACAGTGATAGTAGCCGCGATGTTGCTGAAGGTGAACATGGTTGGGCTCTACAGGTTACGATATCCCCCGACCCTTCATATTATTATCGCACTTAGCACAACCGGTGGCTAGAACACGTCGAGATACCTGCACAGCATGACGAATAAGTTTGGACAGGATGCATTTCCCTCACCAGTATTCCCATAGTATCTAGCTACTATTGAAGGGCTTTCAGGATCCTTTCAACAAGCCCACCACCGCCCTTCTTCCTATATACGAGTTGTTGCCATCCACGGCTCTCGTTCGTCATCCCATTTCCAGATCCCCCAGAAAGAACATAAAAAATGGACCAAAAAATAAAACCGGAACCGTCGCCAGGCATTTGATATCGAGTCGTGAACAGGGAATCGTGACATGCCGCAAAAACAAATCGAAACCGCTCCAATGCCACAAATGATCTGGGCCCGGTTCACCCGGGAGACCAGACCCGACTTCAGAGAGTGACTAGATATGCATGCTAGGAGTGCATGCCGAGACCCTTCAGGTCCCGAGCGACGATTATAGGCCGAGTCGGACGGTTATTTTGCTATTATATAGACAACGTGAGGGAATCGATATGGGATATGATCCGGAATATGGAGAGAGAGAGGAGCGGGAGCAACTGGCGGCGGCGGGCTTGTGGGACGGGTATCGTCGACAATCGATGGCAGCACGGCTCTTTCCGTTATATCCTTTTAACATGTTCAGTCGCAGCTCGCGGGCAAGCCTCAGATGGGTTGCAGAATGGGAATGCCGAACCCAACAGTTTGGAGTAGGGCCGAAGGGATTCGTCTCGAGGAGGCGTCGTGTGGGAGGGTTGCGCTTGCAACCCGCAGTCTTGAAATGGGCGTCGAATATAGACGACTCACAGTATCAGCTGCTTTAGGTTGCGTTGGATGATCATATCCTGCACAGAGCCCATCGTAATCTTGAGCAGGTTCGTGTCCGTGGCATTGGTGAAATGCCCATAGATCTCCTTCTCCGGATTCCGGTTCAGCGCCCGGAATTTGTCCATAAAATACTTGCTCGCCTGCTTCCAATCGTCTGCGGGCCCCTGGTAGTCCACAAAGCCGTGCGATGTGATCGGGCTTGATGCAATCTTTTCCTTGAACAGGTCCATCTTGTTGAGGAAGAGGATCAGGGCCGACTTGGAGAACCAGTGGGAGTTCGCGATCGACTCCCAGAGCATCAGCGCCTCGTTCATTTGGTTCTGCAACGCCGACGTTAGATAATGCCGCGAAAGCCCTCCTTCATTACACGGCACAAACTTACACCATCCTTATCCTCAACCAAGCACTGGTCGTACCCGCTGATCGCAACCAAGAACATCAAACAGTTGACATTCTCGAAGCAGTGTATCCATTTCTTCCGCTCGGATCGCTGACCGCCGACATCAAACATTCGGTAGGTCAATTGGCCCAGGTCGAAAACCGTTTCGGTGATACCGGTCGTCTTTAATCGCGACTGTAAAAGATCCTGATCCGTGGGGATGTAGTCTTTCTGCCAAAGACGGTCGAGATCATCGCAGAAACTCGAGGAGTGTTAGCTATGTACGACAACGGATATCTGATTGGCGCGGGGGCTTGGGGGCGTACTAAGCGAGGTTATCATGGAGAGCGTATTCGTTGCCCTTGAGGGTGGCCTTCTGCACACCGGCGTCGGCCCAGAGGGACTTTATTGGCTCGAGGTACTCCGGTGGCAGCGAGTCGTTGGGCGATATCTCGTAGTCAACAAGTAGGAGCGCTTGGTTCTTCTGTTTACGAATTAAAATCAGCATCGCTTCTAGGACTGGAGTCTGAGCGACGTGTCGGGAGGTTCCCCGAGAAATAAAGACAATGCTCTTTATCCCCCGATCAGGAAATGGCGGGTAGATGCGTGTGCCGCGACGATCACTGGAAAGTTCTACCACAGCTTACCTCGTTTTCCTTGTTCTCGAATTCAATATTGTTCTCGTTCATTGCATCAAAGATGACTCGCATCGACTGGACGACATTGTTAAATACTACAGGCTTCCATTCCAGCTTCTCGCTCTTGGTGAAGCCTTGTGCATAGATCAACCTCATCTGCTTGAGGACCGTAGACTTGCCGGACTCTCCGGCGCCTAAATACATTAGTCACAGTTAGCTACTCTTCATACCTTATCATCGTTTAAGGTTATTTTCGCCAAGGTGCGGTCCGCCCGCTTGGTTGAGGTTTGAGACAGCGGCAAGCAGTGAGACAACCACTAATAGAACAGAACGTACCTAGCAAGAGCAGCTTCACCTCTCTAGCCAGACGTTTCTCATCTTGACGGATAACCTTATCGAGCTCTCGCGATCGGGCAACGCCCTCCTCCTCCGTCTTCCTACTGCTGAAACACATCGTCGCCAGAGCGGCTAAGTAGCGCGAATTGAAAGATTGCACTAAGAGGCCGTTTCAAACGAGCAAATGAAAACGGCACCGGCGAAGAGGGGACTTTCGAGCGCCTTTATATTCGATGGGCCTTAGGATGGGCGGAAGTTGATATCGCAAGGTGGGACAAGTGAGATGAAAAAGAGGCGCAGGAGGTAGAAAGAGAGAAAGGTAAAGAAGTCCCAAGTCCTGTAAGCCTCGCGGGGGCAGGTTACGCTTATTCTGTGTAATAACGGTGGATGACAGTTCAACGTCGTATTGGGATCGTAAACAGCAGTCGGGGATGTCTTTCAGGGGGGCGGCAGAGAAAACGTGAGACCCAAACAGCCGAATGAAAGTACCAATCCCTTTCCCTATTGATTATTAGTAGCGGTCTGTCACAGATCTTTGACAACGAAGATGTGAAAACAAGGTCTTTTGCCAGAGCTTGACCGGATAGAGCTGAGAAGGCTGACTGGCAGCAATTTGGCACCTGCAAATCTTGCTTAGAAGAGCAACGGGTGAATGAAAATTAAAATATTAAGGAGGCATCTGAAGCCAAGGGCCGTTTAGAGCTCTCAAGACTGTACCTAATGTTTAGAGAGTGCGGTAGGACCGCTATTGGCGGACCGGACGCCCACTGGGATCCCTACGAGGAGGTACCTAAAGCTGCTAAGGCTGCTAAGGCTGCTAAGGTTAGCCTGGTTGGGTAACTACAGATATACCTAGGGAATTGTGCATTACTAGTCAGCAAGCAGGGCGAACCCCTTGTTGACTCTTACGCACATAATACTGTACAGGTCGTGGGGGCATTTACTGTTAGTTACCTCTCCTAACCCACTATATACCCATTATAGGTTAGTTATGCAGATTCCTATGAATTCCCTGTGACCTTGAAAGACACAGCATGCCGATTTGAGTCGGCGTCGGAAAACGTTCGACAGTCTATTCGATATCTGGGCTTGTCCGTCTGGAAGGATATTGCGGGGAATTTCAGCTGATGGGAAAAGATGGGAATATAACCGCTAACCCGCTGTGGCATATGGTCGGCTGGTGGACGTAGCTAGCAATGAATCGCCTTATGACCTGTAAGTTAACCTAGCCTGCCCAGCTGCTCGACCGAACAGACGAGTACATAGCGGAACGCCGACCGTCGTTTTTAGTTTACGTATTTAGCATGTACCTGGACGAACCTAGCGTCGTAGTGGGCCGTTCAGCTTGAAATAGTCTGCATCACTACCGAACCTAGAGGCTTTCAGACTCGACGCCACATTGTGTACTTTTCCGAGGCACTTCCGAGAGTTACGTACATCTTGGACCGTTGCGAGTATAGGACCGGAGGTTCTTCTGTATTCTTCCAATATTCGCCAAGGTACGCCCCGGTATGATGGTGCATCTGTTATGAAGTTTACCTGCTAGACCTTGGCACAACCTGCAAATGCTCGTCAATAGCACGTGTCTCAACTGGCAGGCAGCCCATGCAACCCAAGCAGTGTATGAATTGACTTGGGCCGGCCCTTCAGTAGGTACAATTGGATGTCGGCTGCAGCTGGCTGCATACTCTGCCTGGATGCGACACATGCAGTTGGTCCACTGCTTACCATTTACTACCCAAAACCTCGTGTAAAATACGGCCAAAATATGTAACCAGCACCCAGGTCGGCTGTCTCTGATGCCGGGAATGATTGATTTTCATCTAATCCTTCCACTTAGGTTCACCCTGCGACTTTCGATATATGTACGCTGAAGGATTAGTCCGTCTGCCACATCAATGTCGACGAAGCCCTCCATGAAGACCAAAGAGGTATTCGTACGCAGAGGAAGTTAAGGGAGTCCCTAGCCGGAGGGGCATGATTGGTCAGTGTCTGGCATTTGACGGGCAGATTCGGAGATCCCATGCAGAGTGTAAACTGCCTTGGACGTGAGTGCGAAATGGACAGACCTATAAAAGTAAGGTACGTTGACGGCAGAGCTCGAGATATGCCTTGAAAAATTTGAATAGTCAGTAGCATCCGTAACCCGCCGTGATAGGCGATAAGCCAGCGCGCCCCGGATCATAAAATGTGTCGAGGTAAGATTTTAAAGACAGTGGAGCCTCCGACACATGGCTCGTACATGCTTAGTAGAGAAACGCGGCCTGCAGGTGGGCCCTTTTGGGGGGCTAGGCATGGGGACTGAAACCTGCTAACCTCGTGTGTGCATCTGCTTTTGTAGCTTTGGCGAACAATGGGTCCGGAACTCACGCTAGGTCCTGCGCATTTGAAATTTAGACGAAAATTATTAGTTGGTCTCATATTTATGAGAACTTCCCCTTCCTGATCACGGCATCCTGTGCTTAGAAAAGATGAATAATTCGGGCCTACTTAGTATTGCTGAATGAAGGCGTCCGGGTAGACCATGTTCGTGAGAATTCGCAACGAAAAGGCTGCCGTTTTCGCTACTGTTCACCCGAACGATCCGCACAAATTACTATGTACTGCAAATGGGAAGACCTAAGGCCATTCGGTGTCTCTTGGTCCATTCGGCTGCTTTCACTTACGCACCATGGTTTGTGGCTGTCGATGTTTCCCTGTGGAAAGAGCCGCTTGATGGGCTACTTAGTTTACTTCTAGAGCTTGGCAAGCAAGCCTAGCTAAAATTCTAGAAGCTCTTAGCTAGTCGCGGCATGAGTCGTTTCGTCGAGTACCGTTCGAACTGACAAATTTGGTGCCCGACCGGTCTCCCGGCCTACCAATAGGATGTTTATCAATTCAGCCCACGGGGCAGAGGCTACTACGTTCTCGGCATTAGGCAAACAGGTTGTAAATACCTGGAAGAGATGACCTGAGCCTGAATGCTGCCAGTCACGTGAGCTGCCTGTCCACTTGCGCTAAAGATGACAACTCCGCTCTCTAACAGTTAACTACACCAACGTTCGAACGCTAGTACATGTATATGTCGACCGAATCACGAGGCTGAGAGTATTAACACAGATACGTAAAGGAACCGTGCTGACAGGGTGTGCCAGTTAGCTGGGCCGGGCACCAACTACGGGGAGGTCTATCCGGGAATCTGGAACGCGTCCGCGCGCCTCGAGGATAAGTCCTGTAGATCGCGAATCATTCGAGTCTTCATGGGTATTTGGTCCCCTTACCCATCCTTTCCCTTTGGACTTATGTAAGACCGACGTGAATATTCTATTGAACGGCTGATGTTCACTGGTATAAGAAACAATTGGTAGTAAACGGCCCATTCCTGGGAATTGTCCAGGTGAGAGAGGCTTTACGGCACTATCAATAAGGGGATTGCTCTGCTCCTGATGGCTGTAGATGGTACTTGCAGGTAGTTGGACTTGACACTCCGGTAGTCTGTGCCCCTTCGCCGGAGACGGTTCCGGTGTTCGCAGCTATGGTTTGGCAACTGCAGGCGGTCAAATCAAAATCGCGGGAGACACACGAGGGCTTTCCCCATCCGTACGCCTCCAGGCATTGGTCATCTATGCCGATGCACGAATCAGACCCAATAGTGGTGATAATGCTCTGTATATGTCCACGATTTGCTTTCTGAAACCGAAACGCTAGAAAGGACCTGTTAGGTGCAATTACTTCATAACAGCAATATTTCGGTCGGTTCATGCATAGTTACCTCAAACCAAGGCTCTTATCCGCTTTATTAGGCACGGATCGGGCAATCTACAGCGGCTCTTTGCGGCAAGTTGTCTAGGGCCCCTCATCTCGAAAATTTTTACCATCATTGGGAAAAGGGCTAGCAGCTTTTGGCCCTGTATAGAAAGGGAGAATTGGAAATTCCAGCTCTCTTGCATCTTTTCGACAATTCGGTCATTTGCGATCGTCCTTCAATTATTTCGTCGTGTTTCTGCTCGGCAAGCGTTGAGTATTCGCACACGTCGCAGGATGTCTGAAATTACGCACCCCACTATCAAAGGTATGTCTGCGCAAGACACTGCTTGAATAGCGTCATCGTGCTTGCAGCTGTTGGTGGTTGCTTCGCCCGTTACATACCGTCGCATCGCTGATCCGATTCTGCAGATGGCTGGTTCCGAGAGATCTCAGAGATGTGGCCTGGTGAGTTCGAGCAGGCCCCTCTCCGAGGGTGTTTTTAATGTCGCAGAGCCTAACGGGGGAGGTCATTATAGGCCAAGCCATGACTCTGAGAGTGAAGCAGGTCTTGCATCATGAGAAGAGCAAGTATCAAGACGTCCTCATCTTTGAGTCTACGGACCACGGCACCGTCCTTGTCCTGGACAATGTCATTCAGTGCACCGAACGGGATGAGTTCTCATACCAGGAGATGATCACTCACCTGGCCATGAACTCTCATCCTGACCCGAAGAGGGTGCTGGTTATTGGCGGTGGAGACGGTGGAGTCCTGCGTGAAGTTGTGAAGCACGAGTGCGTTGAGGAGGCTATTCTTTGCGATATCGATGAGGTACAGCCACACCGTGAGCTTATAAGCCTAATAGTTGATAAGTCGGCTAACATGAATTCAAGGCTGTCATTCGCCTGTCCAAGCAGTACCTTCCAGGGATGGCCGAGGGCTTCAAGCACCCGAAGGCCAAGGTCCATGTTGGCGATGGCTTCAAGTTCCTTGACGACTACAAGAACGCCTTCGATGTCATCATCACCGATTCCTCTGATCCGGAAGGCCCCGCCGAGAGCCTTTTCCAGAAGTCTTACTTCCAGTTGCTGCACGATGCCCTTCGACCGGGCGGTGTCATCACTACTCAAGGTTGTATGTCTCTTTGTATCAGGAAAGTTCGAGTCAGGATTGGGGCACTCAACTTGCCTGGTTGTTCCTAAACAACTCCTCCTTCGAGACGTATCGGCCATTGGCAGCTCTTCAAGCCCTCCTGACCCCTTTCCACTTCCCTCCTGATTAGTTCCCAGTTGGACATTCCTTCTTTGTCGAATTTCGTATTTTATCGTCTTCTACTCCTTACCAGGCTCGCAAAGTTTGATGCTAACTCCTACACAGCTGAGAACCAGTGGCTCCACCTACCCCTTATCACGAAGCTCAAGAAGGATTGCGGAGAGGTTTTCCCAGTTGCGGAATACGCGTATACCACGATTCCCACTTACCCTTCGGGTCAGATTGGATTCATGGTCTGCTGCAAGGAGGCCGGCCGGGACGTTAAGAAACCTCTGCGGACTTGGACTCCCGAGGAGGAGACCAAGTTGTGCAGGTATTACAACGCAGAGATTCACAAGGCCAGCTTCATACTGCCAACATTTGCAGCACAGGCTTTGAAATAGAGCAATCTTCGGTGCAGAGTTGGTAGATAAAGGCTTGAGACAGGGCCCGTGTTTTGGGGTCTACTATGGCACAGCCTTACGAGGATACATATGGGTGCCTCAGTGCATAGTCTCGGACGCTTTTTACGGAGGAATGGGTGCAACTAGATATGGCATGAAGCATCGCGAGCATCCTGAGGTTGTCGTGGCATTGACGCTCCGGTGGTAATTCCCCGTAAAGAGAAAAACAGTCTTAGATCTAACAGAGTAGTGCCTGAAATCGGCCCAGACTAGCTAAAGGTCAAGCTGAATTCAGCCTTCTGCGAAAGAAACTAAGAAGCAGCCTTATGCACCAAATGATACCTTACCGTTACGTAGGCGGGTATTTCATTGGCTCCGATGCAATCATGCTGCACAGCCCTGACTTCTGATGAGGCAACCTCTCTTGATGTCCCCAGCGCGAAGACAACTTTCGGCGTATTCCGACTCCAGCAATTTCCTTATTCGGTCTCTTCGCTAGTGAACGACAATACCTGCGACTTCCATTCTCATACCTGTTAGGAGGCTCAGCGTCGAAGCGATGGCCGAACCGTTGTCCACGATTGCGAGTGTCACCGCTCTTTATCAGGCTACCACCGCTATCTTAAAAGGTTACCAGGTCGTTGTGAGCTTGCCCAAAGCGCCCCGCGGAGTTCTGTGACTTATTGAACGAGGTAAGGCTTCAATCAGCTTATCTATGCATTCTAGTTATATGCGCCCATAACTACTTACCCGAGATCAGTTAAGTACAAGCTATGCCTACATAGGCAGCTAGCTGGCGTTACGGGCCCTACATCGCCGTACCCGAATCCCGGGATAAGTTACATAATGATGATGATCGGCGAGTTTGAGACACGTATACGGGAGCTGAAGATATCTCGGAAAAGGTCGCTAGCGGAGCAAAAGGACCTGAGGGTAATGGACACTTGCGTATCAGGAAGCTTAAGTGCATTTCTAGCAAGACCAGATCCGACAACAGCGCGATGCCATAGTTCGGACCAGGTTAGCTGTGGGAGAAGGGCTCCAGCTTCTAAGATCATCGCAATCGTAAGTTATAACCACGACTTATTGATAGCTGACTGACTCTGAAGCGTAACCTTGATCAAGGCCGTCTCATCGTCCACATCCAGTCCACACTAAAACAATCCTAGAAACCAGACAGGAGATACAGCTAGCGCTAACTCAGTTCGGTTTGAAGGATAAAACAAATGCAACTAGAAATATGCCGAAGATGGGGTTATCTGGCTCCTTTGCCGGCATATCACTTCTCTAAACCGGCAAGCCTAAGTTCCATTCACAAGGGAACCCGCCTACGAAATCGAAGCCATATTCCAGGGCAGGCGCCCGCGAAGATGCAAATGCCTGTGCCACAGGGTCCAGATCTCCCAGAGCCCGGACTTGCTTTCGAGTCTTATAGGGAAGCTCGTACTGTCCTATACATGACTCCGGTACGGAGAAAACCATCATGCACTTTAACAACATGTCGCCAGGTGCCAAAAACATCTGCAAGACTCCTATACTTCTTCCCATATCGAATCCTGGACCGCGCAGCGTCTGTATCCTTTACAAGCGCAAACGAGAAGTTTGGGCTGCAAATTAATTTTTATCGCATAGTCCCACATAGCAGCGCCCTGTTCTGGGCGGGTAAACAGAGACCCTTACCTAAGTTGCAGCCCCTATTCTCGACTGGGTTGCTTCGCCGATGGACAAAGATGAAAATGGGGCAAGCCTCCTTCGCGTGAGTCTAACGACTAAGCAGATTCTAGTATACGACTTGCTAAGACATTTAAATAGGTGGCTGTGAGTCTTGAAGCTTGGCCTATTGCCGAATTTCTCCTAGTTCATGGGGCAGACGTGACTCTGCGCGACGAGTTTGGACTGTAAGCTTTAACTAGCAACGCTCTCCAACTAATGTAGTAACTAAGAGGTGTAGCTCACCAGCGCTACATCTCAAGCTGCTTGCTCTTCAGAACGGCGGATTTCTCAGTTGGGACGGCCTTCATATCGGCCAATGTATACTTAATGCTGAGGGACCATAATGATCCCGATCCAATGCTCATTCACAATGCCACTGCGGGAAATACAGAGATGGATCTAGTACGATTGTTAGTCTTGCGCCAGCGTCTCTGAATACACTGGATAAGTATAGACTGGCGCCAGTTCATTGGGTAGTAATCAGAAAAAGTCACCTCATAGACATTGACCTTCTCGTCAGGCACGGCGCCGACATATATCTCCAAGATGCCTTCGGTATGAAGGCTCTCTGTCAAGTGGTTCGAGAGAGATCTCTCGAGTTTGTTGAGCATTTGATAAATATAGGCGCCGATGTCAATGTGCCTAACTGTCATGGGCACTCCTCTTTGTTCGTTGAAATTGAGCTCCTGCAGCCCCATCCTGTCGAAATGCTCTTAGAGGCCGGTGCTAGTCTTGGCCATCAGGGCGTGGGTAGTTACACTCCCTTCCGTCACTACTCTGTTAACACTTAGGGTGACCCGGAAGGCATCGCTGAGCTGGGCCACATCCTAGCGAGAGCGGGAGCAAACATGAAGAAGCCAAATATGCACGGGCCCACACCGGTCTTTCGTGCAGTAGAGTACGATAAGGCCGAGACTTTTCGCACTCTATACCGTCTAGGCGTAAGATTAGACGTGCGCCTGAACGGCGCCACGGTGTTGCACCAGGCAGCCTATTGGGGCACCTAGGGACTCTTTGCCGCACTGAGGGAGGCTGTTCCGGACTTTCGTGTGGACCCCGATTTGAACATGAACCGGAAGATGGGGAGGTCGGCGATGGATGCACTTGAGCGGCGTGTAAGCTACAGAGTGTTTTCGGAGCAGGAGCAATATGCGAGAGCTGGAACTAAGCGCGCAGTACCCCCACTCAACGACGAAGATCGACGCCTTCCGGGCTTTGGTACGTGAGATACGAGGGTACCACTACTTTCCGGACGGAGGGAGCGTCATTATGTGCAAGAGGCGGCACCAGCGAAGGCGGCCATGCCGGGAGGAAGGTCCTCGGGGGTAGAGGAGGAAATAGACGGGAAAAGCGACGAGACGGAAGCTGCGGCAAGCGGCGGCGCAGACGACAGATAATAGGGGGAGGACGAAAGCTGGGAGACTGCGTCCGAGTCGTGGCACCCGAGACGAGCCGTCGCGCGTGCTCGGACACCCGGACCAATTTTTTCTACTTTGTAGCTGGCTTATTGATATATCGAATACTAGCCGTTTGCTATTCTCTTGGGATAATTATACTCGGTGATCGTTGCCTGTGGGGATTCTTCGCCGGTACTCCTGAACAATAGTACGCGGAGCCGCGGATGTGTGTAGGTACTCACTTGCCATAGTCGAGCCTCAGTACGTATATATTGCCCAGTCTTTCAATAGCTTCCGCTCTGCACTCGTTGCACTGCAAACCTTGAGGTTGCTAACTGCCTATGTCGCATCAAGCCGAGGCCCGCAGACAGGGACACTCAATTGAATTTGACCTACTTCCGTATTCTGTGTTGCCCCTTTCCTGCAAATTTCCAACAGGACCATGATGCCAAGTGCCTGCCTGCTTTGAAAGCGCAAAGACGCATCGCATTCGTTGATCAGGGCATCGTCCCAAGGGACGCCTAGACGAGGTGGCGTGCTTTAAGATGTTCGACCCCTCGGTTTATCGAGAAATCGGACGGCATGCTTCCGCAGCTTTGAGGCAACTTCTAGTGGCTAGAGCAAGGCAAACACAGGTTCCCCAACCCTGGATGTGGGCGGTGTGCTTCATATCTAGAGCAAACGGAAGCGACATATGCGTCCTGGCAGATGCATGGTCCCCTTACCACCACACTGGAAGAACTGCGTCGTGGCATTCTTCCGGCTAAAGCCCTTATTTCGACATGTGGACGCAGAGAAAACTCACAGCTCAGCTTGGGCCAATGACCTCGCTGACTTAGCAGGCCCAAAACGGAGCCCTACACCTGACCATTTCTTGTCCTGCCCGTTTTCTGAAAACACGACAACCTCTTGGTCTCTCGTACAATAACACGGTGTTGTTGGCTTGTTAGAAATAAAGTTAAATTTACAGTTTAAGATTTATAACGATGAAGGGAAAAGAAAATGCTTAAGTTTAAGAAAGAATATAAAATAAAATACGAAGGTTTTATTACGTCAGCCAGCTCAGGCCTCCGCTGGCTCGTTTCTACTTTTGATGTATTTATATGTACTACGCCAAGAAATTAAAATTAACGAATCAAATAACGTAATTTCCGTAACGAGCTAATAAGGCCCAAGGTAAAATTATAAAAAACTGGCTTCGTTTCATAATTTTTTTAACAAAATAACCGAATTTTTTTTATTTCTACAATTAATATAAATTTAATAAATTTAATATTTTATACAAAGGTCGAATATAAGTTAATACGCGTACAGGAATTTTTTGGATTTTTTAAAATTAAAACTAATATAATAAAGTTAAAATCTAGGAAAACAACTAACTGCAACATTCTTATAACTGTGATAGCGTAAATACCGCGTATATCATTTTGCTATAAGCTGTTTAAAAGTAATTTAAAATAGAAAAAACCTATCCCGTTATGCTTTTACCTATAACGTACCATACAAGCACTCTATCATAACCTAACACGCTTAGCACGTCTAGGAACGATCAAGACGAGTGGAATATACGATTATATAACTGGATTATTAGGATCTTGCGAAATTTACAAAATTCGTAAGAACAGCAGTTGCTATTATATTATATATAATTACGATCATTTATATAAATAAAATAACGACAGTTTAAAATATACCTTCGTTACTTATAATACTTTTAATATTCCGAAACGTAGTTAAGGTATATTTTTTATTATTTAAACAATATTATATTTTATTAATATAAACTCGTCCGTTTTAGTTTAATAATTAGTTAATTAATTAAGCTACTATACGGTATAAGTTTTAAGTTACTAATACTGTTAAACTTTAAACAATATTTATTATTGTTAAAATATTAACCAGTTTTGAAAAAACCTTTATATAATGGCTTTAAGCTTATATTTAACAGTTAAACGGAGAAGTTCAATAAGTTATTAATTAAATAGAAAAACTTTTACTTATATTAATTATTATTACCCGGATAAAGCTTAAAAAGCCGGAACTTTTAAATGGAAAAGGAAGCTTATGAACCTTTTTTAAGTACGTATTTACTTACTTTTTTTAAACGTTAACAACGTTTCAGATTAAATTCTTGCAGTAGGAGCATATCTTATTAAAAATGCAGCTAATTATTTTAAACCTATTATAAGAGATTACTTAAAGAAAGCTTAAGATAATACAAAAAAAAATTAATTAACGAAATCTTTTCCTTATACAGCAATTTCGAAAACAAGGTCCGTTTTAATTCCGGTAATTTGGATAAGGAAATTTTAGCAGTTTAAAAGATTTTCCATTTAAAGTAAAAAAGGCCAGTATTTAAATAGGTTGTTAGTTTTAAAACCATAATCGTTAAAACCGAATAGGGAGATAAAAAAAAGCGTTAATCGATATATTTTATAAAAGATTTAAAAATATCGTTAAAAGCGAATAAGTTAAATTATAACAACTTATTAATTTAAATCGGTACATTATAAAGGCTATTAAAATTAATAACCGAAAATATAAATAAGGTTAAAAATAGCGCGGACAACTTACCCTAAAATTAAGCACCCCGGGATAATGAATTTAAATATGTGACAAATAGCAATAGTTAAGAAAAACGACACCTTATATGGGATAAAACTCGAATTTTTAAAGATTAGAATTATTTAATAATAAAACATACGCCATAATAAGTATTAGAACTATGGTAAGATACGTTACAAAGTACCTTAATATAAAGAACTTATAAAACTTCGACCAGAGAAGTTTTAAACTTTAATACTTATAAAACAATACTAAAATAACTAAAATATAAAAACTTTTACCATAATATAATAAAAAAGAGCCTTTCGGAATTTTAATATATAGAAATATAATAAGACTAAAAGAATTAAGAAGTTACCTCAAATAAAAGTATAAAAATAACGAAAACGATAAAAAAGACTTATAGCAATAATTACGAAACTGTTAAAAGCTATATAAGATATGTAATAAATATCAAAACAATTATAAAAGATAAGGTAAAAGTATAAAGAAAAGTTTACTAGTTATAAGTAACTAATTATAAGATACGTATAACTGTATAAAATATAATTACTTTAATTTCTTTATTATTTAAAACTTAAAAGATTATATGATTATTTATAGTTAAAAATACGCTAATTTAATTATAACTATATAACGTTTAATAAATATCTCTTGTTATTTAAAAAAAATAACCGTGTAACGCACAATATTACGACTAGGTTAAGTAATTTTAATTACTTTAAATTAAACTCTATTACTTATTACTTATTTATAAAATTAACCGTAATTTTTCACGCTTTTTAATTATTTATATAAGGCGTTTTGTTAAACGTGTGCAATTTATAATGAAAATTTTATTTCTTTTAACGAACGACGCGTATTTATACTTATATTTTTAAAATTAAACGTAACTTTTTCACGCTTTAAATTTTTATACGAGGCGTTTTATTAAGTATATGCAAATTAAAACGAAAATTTTTTCTTTTTAGCAAACGATACGTATTTGTAATTATTTACCTTTAGGTACTTTTAATAAAACTTTCGATTATATTTAATTTTCGCAGAGCGTTTTTAAGATAATTATTTAACTGGATATATATTTCACTTCTTTAATAAGAATAGTAATTCTAATATAGATCGTCGTTATAACGTTTACGATTTCCTTATCGAGTTTATTATTAACCTTATCGTCGATAGCCTAGAAAATTATATCTATATCGATAAGAATAGTTTTGATAATGCTAGTAGTAACTTTTTTGTTATAGCGTTCGTTAATTTTACAGATATCTTTTTATATTACGAATATATTATTATTAAAGCCGCTATTACTATTAGGTATAACGGTAACTCCTGTCGCTATATGCTTAATTTAATACAAATTTAAATTACTTATTTCCGCGAAATATCCTTTAATATTGCTATTAATACAACTTTTTAGGTCGTAAAATTTTATAATTAAAATAGCCATTTTAAAAAGTAATATGCCGTCGTATGTCTTTTTGTATTTAGAAGTCTTATAAGTGCGTTTTACGGCGTTTCGGACGGATTTTAAGTAAAAGTTGTTCGTAAAAACCTTTTACGAAGGATTATTAATAAAAATATCAATTACTTTATTTATTTTACTAAAAAGGCGAGTATTTTTACCGCAGTTTTCCCTAGTCCAAGTATAAAAAAAGCCGGCCAGTTATTTCCTTATCGTTATTTCCTTAATCGAATTTGTTAGTATTAATAGAAAACGATAATAATAACGACATTTTCGATTTTTTAAACGAGAAACCGGTGTTAGTAAACGAATACCCTTTTTTAAGCTTTTAATAAAAAGTTAGTTTTTTTTTATCCGGATTAGCTTTCTAGCCGCGAAAATTTTTTTATCATAAAAAGATTTAACGAATATTTTACTATTACTGGCTGAAATTTTAAATGCTTAATTTATAGGTTTACTGTTAAAAACGGTCTTAGTATTGCGAGCATTTTTAACGCTTATTACGTTATCGTTAATAAAGTTATAAAAAATCTAATTATTAAAAAAATCGTTATTTTTATTATTTAATTCGTTTAGGTTATTTGGGCCGCTACGCTTTTTAACGGCGAACTTATTAGTCATTGTAGGTTTTAATATTTTTGTAAAAGTAAAAACGGCTTTAACAATTAAAATTTTATCTTCTTTTTTCATTACTATGTTATCGACCTTTTTAATAGTTAGGTAATTATTTAGGATTTTTAAAAAATCGTTAAATTTCTTTTTTAAGATAGAAAATTAAACGGGATTATTATTTAGGTAATATTTTCGCTTAAGTTTTCGGTCGAGACTTTTTTTATAGAAAAAATCGTGAAGTTATTAAAGTTAGTAAATTTTCCGTTATTATATTTATGTTGGCAAACTATTTTTGTCTTATTCGGGTTAAGTCCGTCTTATAGATTTATCGATCCGTCCGATTAAATTTTTTACTCGAGATTATAAAACGCCGAACGAAAATATAGTAAGAATCGGGTTTATTTAATTTTTTTGGTAGTTATTACGAATGTATTATTATGCTAAACGTTTTAAAAAGTGTGAAAAATAAAACTTATATTAAATTTAATAAGGAAAAAGATTAAAGAAACGAGGCATTATCTATCTACATACAAAATAATTACTAATTTAAGAAAAAGACATAAAGACTTTTTATAAAAAGCGCGTTTTAAATACTCGAATTTTTAAGATTAATAATTGCATTTTTTGATAAATATAAAATTTTTTAAAGAAAATACTAATGGCTAATTGTTATTCATAACTTACGACGTAACTTTTTTTAGAATTTTTAAACTTGAACAAATTAATGTAATAAAAATTGCATAAATAAATATTATTAAATAAAAAGCAACGTTTACAAAAATATATATTACTTTTCATAAACCTTTTCCTTTTTTTCTACGAAAAATACGATTACGTATTTATCGTTCGGCGCTTTAACATTATTAAAATAGGTTAAGCCATTTTTATTAGTATTTAGCTAGTTAATCGATTAGGTGTTTCGATTTATATTCGGTAATTTTTCGCTAGCCATAACGAGAGGAATTTTTTTAAAGCGCTATTTATTATTTTTAACTATATAATCTATTAATTTACAGTAATAGTTAACGGATAGACTTTTTTTAATATTAGCGAATCCTGTAGTTAATGATATCGTCGATTTCCTATTTTTGTTTATCGTCGTTTATTACTATAAAGCCCGACTTAAGGGTCTTTTTATTAAATAAATTTTTTTCTTGCTTTGGTTTGTAAGATTATATCATTAAAATAATAAGCTAAATTTTTTAGCTATAGGAACAATCTAACTTGTATATTTAATTTTTATTATTTATAATAACTTTAAAAGATTTCGTTTAAGTAAGTAATTATTACCCCTTAAGTCAACTTAATAAGTAATATTTTTAATATAGTTTAAGGAATTTGGTCTTGTTTTTTAAACTCCGTCAAGGTATATTAGCTATCGTATCTTTTTTAGCGAATATATTGATAATATTAATTAGTTAGACCGCTTTTCGAACGTAAACCCTTTTTTACTAAATTAGATCGAGGAGATTTAGTTTTAATTAATGCGGATTTGCTAATTATGTTACTATCCGAGTAATAGTTGATGAAAAAAAGCTAATAAGTATATTTATAATATTGAACTTAGCAATTAATAAGTTTGAACGCATGATAAATATTTATGTTTTAAGGTTGAACCTATAGCGAAAAAAAAGTCCTAATATATATATAAAATCCGGATTAATTAATTAGTCGAATTCGAATTTAGGCGTAACACCTTACTTTATTTTAATCTTTTTTTTTAGAATAAGAAATATCTTTATTTTATTATAAAAAATAACGACAACTAAACGTAATAATAAATATTAAATACGTATATTCTCTTAATTAATCCTTTTCTCATTAATATGATATATTTTGAATATTTTTAATTTAAATTTCCGTTTCGTTTTTGGCTATATCCTTTCGTTATAACATTTTCTCTTATTTTTCTATACTTTATCCTCAAATTTCTACTTGTTAATTAACTTCTTATATTTTTTCTAACCCGGCTATCCTAGTTGATGAAATGAGGTTTTGGTTATTTTTTAGTTATTTTATACAAAGTTGCTATTTATTATTTTAAAGTTTTATAAATATTTCTTAATATAGCTTAAGTACGTTAATTACCAAATAACGCGTAGAGTGTATATTTTACCTTAATATTATATTACGGTTTGCTTTTAAGTCTAGTTTATAATAAGCGAGGTATACGTATATCTTAATTAAACAATAAGGAAGAAAAAAGATTAAGTAAATTTTAAAAAATAGGCGATAAGGGTTTATTAGGCTAGAATTTTTTTAGTATTTCTTTATCATAGTTATTATCGTTTAAAATAAAGTACTTGTTAACTATTTTATTAAAGTTCGTAATTAATTTCTTATTTATTACAGAAAAAGGTTTTATAACTTCGGATTCCGTAAAATAACTAAAAATATAAATATTAGTTAAAAACTATAAATCTAATATTAAATTTATTTCGACGGTTAAATTGTTATTACTTGTATAAAAGAATTATTTAAATTAATTTATTTTTAAGTTTATTATCGGCAGTTAGTGCTTTGAGGTGCCCACGGCTAGTGGATCAGGTTGCAGGATGCAGCCTGGGACACTTTTTGTTTGGAAGAAGCTCTTTGAGCATGGATTTGGATATGTAATGGGAGCTTAGCCCAGACGGTTTTAGTCTAAAGCAATATCAATATATAGTTTGCGCCAGGTTACTGCATTTGATTATTGTAACTGCTGACATGGTTATATTTTTTAATTATTGATTAGCATTTAATACGTTAAACGAAATAGTTATTTATAGAATTAAGTCGACGGAGAAAGTACGAAATTTTAAAGGAAATCGTTTAGTTAATAGAAAATTTAGCAGTTGACGATAGCGAGCGAATAATTAATTTTCGGGTAGTTCCCCGCTAAATAAAGTGGCTTATTAAAATTTTTATTTTTATTTTTATTTTTTTTAGTAGGGACCTTTTTACAATGGGAGCGTTTTTTAAGACGAAGAATATTATAGTAAGGAAAAGGTAGAATAATAAAAGCCCATATCGAATATGGCGGTAGGGAAGAAATTTGCTTTTAAGGCGTTTTTAAAAAGTACCTTATTAACTTAATTACTTTAATAGTTAAGGAATGAACGATATAAAACTTTTATTTAAAGATAACAAATTATTAATAATTTAAATAAATTATATATTTTTTTAGGTATTAATATAAGCGGTATTATACGTAACGTTAAAGTACGAAAAAATAAGTATTAACAGGTCGAAAATAAGGTTAAAAAGCTGAAATTTTAAAATTAAAAAACCGGTGATATAATAAACTGGTTCGAAAATTCGATAATTTAGTTGTTGGATACGTTTTAACCATAAAAAACGCGAAGCTTTAAAAATTCGCGTAATATTAGTATATAACCGAAAGCGTTAGAAAGCGCTTTACCTAAGATTAAGGCAAGTGGTTTTAAGGAAATACCTATCGCCTTAGAAAGCGATATAAAGAAGATTAACCTATTAAAAAAAGGCGAAACGAAATTTAAAAGGTGGTTTACAAAAAAACTTAACCCTAATCCCCCGAAAAGATAGAAAAGTAAGCTACTTAAAGGAAAAAGAATAATACGTAGTAACCTTAATAATTTAAATAATTTCTTTTCGGATTCGTTTAGGGATTTTTTAAAGAAAAAAAAAGATCGCTATAATTTACTTAATAGTAGTGGCTTTAATAGTTCAGATAATTTTAATAAATTATGCCTTAACTTAAAAAACTTTAAGAAATTTAATGATGAAAATAATAAGCTACGTTGGAAACGTTTTGATTTTTTTTTTTTTTGGATAAGGAGAATTATTTAGCAGGTTAGGTTAATTGAAAATTTTAGAGTAACGTTTTAAATTTTATAAAAAAAAAAATTAATTACGAAAACGGAATAAAGTTAAGTTAATTAAACTAATTACGTTTAACGAAAGCTATTATTAGAACTTACAAAAGGGCGTTTTTGGAATTAATTCTAAGTATTAAAAAGGGTGCGAAAATGCTAAGGACGTTCCGGAAAATTTATATAGCGATAGGGAAATCTAAGTAAAATTTTTTTTTAAAAAGAATTTAGTAAGGTTATTTACAACGGAAAAAACTTAATATAATTTATTATTAAATTTTAAAAGTTATTTCGGGAGGTAAAAAATTACGGCATCCGATTTGGAATAAAGGAATAGATTATTATGTTTTTTATTACTGTAAAAAACCGCGTTAGTAATTAGTGCAAAACTATTTAGTTAGTGTTACGGCAGACGGATTATTTTTTCTAGCAGTTAATCGACGATTTTAATAGCGAATTTTATAACCGATTTAATAAGAAGAAAAATAACAGACAGTTCGCTAACGCCTGGAAGGGTAAGGGAAATACCTGAAATGGCAAGCCCGTATAAAATAAGGATGGGCAGCTACTTTGCTTTAATTATGGTAAGTATGGGTATATAGCGAAGGGCTGCCCTGAGCTATAGAAGAAAAAGAACGGCAAGGGCAAGAAAGGGAAGCAAAGTAACCAGCGTTAGGGCAATAACAGTAGCAATAGCAGTTAGAATAACCGAAGCAATAGTTTTCGCAATACCGGCGGTGGATAGAGCGAGGAGCAGTTTATCCCTAAGGGTTTAAAAGACCTGTACCGTTCAGATAGAAAAACCTTTAGCGCCCACGTCGACGATTAACAGCTTTAGGACTTTATGCAGTAGTATGATGAGATAATTTAAAAGGTTGACTCTACCGTAGCTTTAATAATCGAAAACGTTAAAGTAACTAAAGTTATAGCAGTTAATTATACTGATTATATAAAGATTAAATGCTTTAAACGTTTTAAGTTATAAAAAACTAATTATCTTAATTTACGGCTATAAGCGACCAAAAATATTATACTTTAAACGATTAAACGTTTTAAAGTTATAAAGGCCGATTGCGTTAAATTATAAATAATTAAACGTATTACGTTATAAATAGTTAATTATTTTAAAATAATTAAAATAATAGTTATTGGTAGCGCCATATGTTTACATATATATTTTTTTATAGAAAATAATAAAAATAAATTACTTTAGGATTTAGGTGCGAACGTTAATATTATTAATAATATCGGCTATTTCGAAAAGAATATTATATTAAATATTAGGTTTAACGGAATTTATATTATAATGAGTGGAGAACCTATAGTTGTTATTTTAATTAGTATTATAAAGTAGCCTTTAAAAGGCCTTTATAGAGAAAATAATAAAGTTATAATAAAATATACGTTATATATTAACGATTTCCTGTTAAAGATGTTTTCTAAAAAGATATTTTATAAAAAGGGCGGTTATTTGGATAATAATATTTTAGTTAGCCTTGATGGAGACCAATTGACAACTATTAATATTTCTCGTAAAAGATTTTACTTGTGGCTTTATGAAAAGCTAAAGCTTATTATTAAAGGTTTAAAATCTTTAAACGATAATTATTAATAAGGATATAAGCTGGGGGGGCTATTCGGTAAGAAAAATAACGGTATTAATAACTTAAAGTAACCTTTTTGAGAATACTTAAAAACGGTAAAGTTTCTATAATAAACGAAATTATAAAGAAAATCATTTTTTACTATTACCGTTTTTGCTACCCCAGTATTAAACGATTAATTTAAATTATTAAAAAGTTTACGGGAATAAACTTAAACTTTAACGATATAAAATCGCTTTTTTATATAACGTACAATAAAGGAAAAATACGGAAAATACCGTTTATTAACTCTTAAAAAAATAACATACGTAAGAGAAATTATTTGGTATAATGTAAGCTTAATTAAATTTATTAGCATTGAAAATAACGGTTATTTCGAGCTTATTATAAACGATTTATTATGTTATAAGAAATATTACTTATTTAAAATTAAAAACAAGGTTTAAGAAAACTTATATACGTATATTACGTAGATAATTAAGCGTTTAAAATCGTTACCCTTAGATACGGAAAGTAGGAAACGAATGGTATAAATCCTACGTTTTGACGGTGGTAAGAAGTTTGGCGTAATAAAAATCGAAAATTTTTACGCGGTGAAAGATATTAAATTAGTAATTTTTAACGTTTATAATTAATATTAAAACGGAATTGTAAAGCGCGGTATATAGTTTCTTTAGGACAAAATATGCGTAATTATAGCGTAAATAAAAGTATTAATATATTTTTAGAATTTTATAATAAAGGTTATAACGTATACCGTTAACAGAATTAGGTAATTAACAGTAAAAGATATAATATTAATTAAATGCTTTAAGGAAATATTCGAACTTAATAAGTGTTATAAGTTTAATAATAGGTATATAGTATTAATCGATAAAAATTATAAAATTAAGTTAAAAAAGTTAACAGCCCGTAAAGTAAAAAAAGTATTACTAGGTTATTAAGGTACGTATAATTATAAAATATAGTTATTAAAAGGTGGTAAATTATTAATAATATTATATGTTATTGTTTATAAGGATTTAAAAAAATTAAGATAGTTTTTTAGCCCGAAGAATATTATCAGGTTATTTCTATAGCCCGTATAAAAGCGTTTAAGATATTGTTAGAAGCAGGGCGTTGAAGTGAAAAATAAGGACGATAACGTTATTTTAGAGGATAATACGGATTAGGATATTAAGTAGGTAAAACGTAAAAAGGGACGCGCGAAAAAGATAGTATTTGAATTGTACGCCTTGGAGGCTTTAAATAAAGCCTTAAAATTAATACATAAGTTGAAGCTAGCTTTAACTTAAAAGAGCAATAATTTAAATGATTACCATTTAAACGGTTACGATCCATATCCGTACCTTTTCCATTTCTATTTATTATTAATTGATGCCAATGATGAAAACGGTTATAAGCTGTACGTTATAGTAGATAACGGTCCGTTATTAAAGGAAGTAATAGAAGGCTTAAAATGTAAGATGTAATTGAAAATTATTTTTAGTAAAATTGAAAAAAACTTATAACGTGGAACTTCGTATTTTATAATAAATAATAAGGGTTACGGGTATTTTGTGAACGTTAAATAGGTGCTAAAAAAAGTATACGTTTATAAGGAAGTTAAAAAAATATAAAGCCCGTATTTACGTTAAAGGATTTATTTAATGGAAAAGTATTAATTATAACGAAATTGCCATTAGTATTATAAAAGTTATTTACTGGAAAATTTTAATGGTAATAGTTATAACTTTAGGCTAGTATATAATTTAAATCGATTTTATTACTACCTATTTAAATAATAACTTAAAGGAAGATATTTATATAAAGTAATTCCTTATATTAAAGGAATATTTTAATACGTACTTAAAGGATAAGGAGGTATATTAGTATTGCCTTAAAAAGGTTATTAAACTGATAAACTTTTTATACAGCTTAAAGTAAGCCGAAGTTATTTGGTAAAAGAAAATTAAAAAGATATTAACGAAATAGGGTATTCGTTTATTAATTTCGGATAACGCGATTTACCGTAACGATAAATTAAAAAACGTTATTATTTTGTACGTCGACGATTTCCTACTTATAAGACTTGATTTTTAACGCTTAAAAAATATTACTAATAAAACTATTAAGGACGTACTTATTAAGGACTTAGGTAATATGAATTGGCACTTAAGCGTACGAATTATCCGTTCGGTATTTATTAGAAACGTTAAATTAAATTGGTAATAATATATTAAAAAGTTATTAAAGTTATTAGAATTATATATTATATAGTATTAACTTACATTATACATTAAGAATTATTTATAATACGTAATAAGGTATAAAGGCGTAATTAATAAGGAAAATACTTACGAATACGTAAACCTTATAAGAAAATTTAAATTTTTTAGTTATATTAGTAAATTAGATATAACGTTTATAACGTTAATTTGAGTTAAATTTATAAATAACTTATCTTTAAGGTATTAGGAATATATTAAATAATTATTACGATACTTAAACGGCATTATAAATTTATCGTTTTAGTACTGAAAATTAAACGAAAAATATCCGTTTCGTAGTTTTCGAAGTTATAAGGCGTCATTACTAAATATATTATTAAAACGAAATACGTAAGAGCAGAAATACTTATAATAGAAGTAGCTAAAATTAAGAACTTTTTAATAAAGTTAAGGCTTATACCAAAAAGCTTTATTCCCATTTTAAAAGATAATATAAATCCGTTAAAATAGGTAATAAAAATTTAAATAACCTGAAAAAAACGTTATATTCGGTTAGAGTATTATTAAGTACGGTAAAAAGTATAAAAAGGAAATATTTATTTCCAGTACATTAAAAATAAGGATAACCCAGTAAATAGGTTTACGAAACCTTTAGATAGGGTTAATTTCAAGCGATTTATAACGAACTTAGGATTTAAGAAAATATAAAACGAATTAGAAAATATTCGAAATTGATATAAGTCTTTAATTCCTTAACAGATTAAGACTTAATTAATTGTTTTTAAGGGATTTAGCAATCGAAAATACCTAAAGTAAAAGGGCGTATCGGTAGTTAGTGCTTTAAGATGCTTATAGCTGGTAGATCAGGTTGTAGGATGTAGCCTGGGACACTCTTTGTCTGGAAAAAGCTTTTTAAGCATGGATTTAGATATGTAATAGGAGCTTGGCCCAGACGGTTTTAGTCTAGAGCAATATCAACACACAGTTTACGCCAGGCTACTGCATTTGATCACTGTGACTGCTGATATTTATTGGTAAAATTTAAGTATTTTTTATATCGATTGTCTGAAAGGTAATTATTAAATATTATAATTATTCGTCTTAATCGTATATATAAAATACTAACTTATTATATATAACCTTTATTATTATTAATTCGAATAATATCTTATATTATTATTTAAATGAAATTTAAATTAGAATTACATATTTTAGTTTTTATTCTCGCTTTTGTAGGATTAAAACGTTTTCGGGTTATAAGTTAGCTAATTTTAAAATTATAAATTATTTTCTATTATTATTTTATGTTTAAATCGATAGATTAAACTAGTAATAATTATTAATCGGAAATCTTTTTTCATCCTGTATAAATATAACAATTTTCTAAAGTAATATAATACTATATTTATATTAAATCTCTGAAATAATTTTAAATTAAGGTAACGTTTCGGTATTATCTCATAAGCGACGGTTTTTTCGATCCTAAAATGTAATAAATATAAATCGGTTTAAATTGATTTTTTTAAGAGTATTATTAATGGAAATATTATATATATTATTATAATATAATTTTTATGATATTATTATAAGTTTCCGGTTATTTAAATTATAAATGTTAACGGTTTTACTTAAATGTTTAAATTTAAATTAATCAAGCTTTTAGAGGTTTAGTTAAGGATATTATTATGCTATCATTTAAAATAATTTTAAATAACGATAAAGCTATTATAAATATAATAGAATTAATTAAAATACTAAAATATACACAAAAAAATATAAACGTATAATAAGTAAAAGATAAAATTTAGTATGGAAAAGCAGGTATATAAATATATAAGTAAATATAAACTGCAGAAGTTATATATATATTGAAAAATAACTAAATTATAACTTTTAAACGTTCGGTGCACCTAATTAATAAATTACGAAATATACTTAATAATTTTTTACTAAAATTCTTATATACCGTAAGAATTCCAAAAAAGCTCTATCTAATATTATTCAAAAAACGCTGCAAGTTGTCATTATTTGTAATTAATCGATTACTATTATTTAATTATTATACTTCTTTAAATTTTAAACTTTATAATTTTTAATTTTTTTAATAACTTTTATTATACATCGTAAATATATTCATTTTTTCATTTATATATTTGTATCTATTAATCTACATTTTTTAATTTTTTTAAACGCTAAAACTTTTATATTAATATAAGTTCTTAAATATTTAATTAAGTAAATATTTTTTATTAAAGTCGGTACTTAGATTATTATCTTTAATTCTAAGATTATATGTATTCGAAATCTTTAAAACTTTAATTATTTTATAGTAATTTATCATAATAATCTAGTTTTTTTAATATTTTCTTATTCTCTTAATTTATTACCCGCAAAATAAAAAAATTATTAGCTTTTATTTTTAGTATAATAACGAACTTTTAATTAATATTTATAATATTCGTAAATCTTAAAATACTATAAACCGTTAAGTTCTTATAACTAAATTAAATTTTTATATTAAATATTAATTTAGCTTTACTATTTTAAGTAATAGATATTTTCTATTAGAAACTTTTATTATAAATTATTTACGTTCTTTTATACGACGAAATACTAAATTATTAATCGATAATAACCTAGTAATATTTAAAATCATAAGTATTATTAAGTAATTTTTAAAAGATTATCGATTAGTTATATTATTACTTCAGATCGAACTTAAAAATTTTTTTTTAATTTATTAATTTCTGTAGGAAAAATTACTAGTAAACTTCTAGATTTATATATAAGTACCAGTAGATTAAAGTTTTATAAGAATTTTCTTAATAATATCTAGTATATAATAAATATTTGAAATAATTATACAGTTATTAATTATATCATTATTAAGCATTTCGAAATAAGTTATTATTTTTTATTATTAATTTCGTATATTAATTAATAATAAATATTTATAATTATATTTATCGCGTTTATTTTAAGCCTTATTACGGGTCAATATTTAAAAAAGCGAATTAACAGAGTTAATTTTTAAGAGATTACTAACGTTTAAATCCGATCTTTAAAATATTAGTCTTTAAAAGTAAACTTTTGATATATATTATATTTAATAAAATTAGTCGCGCCGGTTTTTTAGCTTATATTAAAGCACATTTTGTTCAAAGTTTTAATATACTAAAAAACTATTAATTTAAAAGTTAACATTATTTAATTTAGTATTTTACAAATTTTATAAAAAACGTTATTATAATTTCGAAATACCTAACATACATGAAATATTCTTATATTTTAGTTATATATCGATTCCCCGTTTCGTTAAAAGGTTTTATAATAATTATATCGGACTAATCGAATAATATAATTCTATATTCCGAAGTAATTAATTCGTAAAATTCCGACTACGTTTTATACGAAATCTGTAAATCGAATTAGATATTTATAAATAAATTATTAAATTTTTAACAATTTTAATAAAAAAGTCCTTTAACGTTTAACTCAGAATAAATTTAATAATTTTATTCGCAAAATTGAAGATCGCAATATGTTTTTAAATTTAAGTAAGCCCCCTTTTTTTTTTTTTTTTACGTATTAGTAGTTTTAAAACGTAGATTAAAACGAAAACTCGATTATATTTTCTTATATATTAATATTATATAAGCAATTATAATAATATTTTTTTATTTAATTCATTTATTTTATAACTATTACTATCGTTTATTATTATATAACTTTCAAAGTATTTATTTTATATTTAAATATTAATATTTGTTTAAATAAATTCGATAATTCTAAGTTATTAATTATCTCGTTTAAAAGTTTTTTTAATTAATTAAGTTCGTTAAATAATAATCTTTTCTAATTATTTTTATATAAATTAACTAAATTTTTATTTTTTTATTTTTATCGAATTACTTTAATTTATTAATAATAAAAATCCTACGTAATAGTATTCCGCTAATTTCCTTTGAAGAATAAATGTTTTAAGTAATATTATTATTAATTAATTACGGCCCTATTAACTAATACTTTAATTTTATCTTTTTGAATATATTAATATATCGCAGTATATTATATAACATTATTAAGCTATCGATTTTTAAAAATTATAGTCTTAGTTTATATTTATCTTTTTAATTAGTAAGTTAGGTAACTTTACGGCGTTACGTAGTAATTACCTTAATTACTTTGGTAACGTCGTCCGTTTTACGTTATATTAACTTAATTCTTTACCCAATTAAAATCTTTTTCGGTATATTAAAATCTTATATTATAATTCTTTATATTGGTATTATTATTTAAACCGGTAAAAATATCTTTTATCACTATAATAACTTTTAAAAATTAAACCGTAATTTTTTATAATAATATTATCCGCCAATATTATTTTAGTCAAAAACGAAACTTATTTTTTATTAGTATTATTCGTCGTTTTTATTAACTTTTAACGATTAAACCGTATTTTTTTCTGACGAATTCTTACCGCCAAAAAATATACGTAATATCAACTTTTTGCTTAATCTAGAATATTTCGCAAATGTTAATAATTTCGCTTTTATTTTTAAATTTTTTATTAAGTTTAATTTTAATCGGAATTTCGTAACGTACCACACAACCTTTCCGGGTGCATAAGCTTTCCGGATGGTTTTTAGCACTTCTTAACAATAAATTCAATTTAATTAACTATAACATAATAAATTACTTTAAAAAATCGAATTTATAACAAACTTTTTCGTACTGATATTATCTCTTATTTATAAAAATTAACGCTAACTGAAAAAATCTCGATTATTGAATAAATTCTTAACTTAAATATACAAACGTTTCTTATCCGGCAAAAACATATTAAAAATATAGCGAATTTATTACTTATATAACGAGCTATTAAACGCGTCGAAACTAATTAGGTAGTTATATTAATAAAACTTTAAAACGCGTTTAAATTGAAAAATAAACTATTTAAAAGTTTTATATAAAAATTTAAAGATATTTCGTAAATAATTTAACCTAATTCGAAATATAGTTACTAAATACAGTATTATGGAAAAAAAATATTTACAATTTTAACGAAATAAAAATTTTAATAACGATTTTTATAGTAACTGATATAATTATTATTAATATTAAAAATGTAAAAAACTTAAAGAAACCTAGAAAGAAAATTAAACATATTTTATAATAACATAAATTATTAACTTTTAAAGTTAGGTATTATTTTTATTTTATTATTTTTACGTAAATCAAGCTACTTTTTTTTATTAATTCGCTAATAACTTATTCCTACCCGAATAAAAAGTTATTATAAATAACAAGGTTAAATGATAAATAAATTAAATATAAAAGAAATCTAAGATTTCGATTAACATATTCGAACGCGTACGAAAAAATCGAAATGTTTTTTATTTTTAACGGTTATGAAAATTACTATTCGATAAAATTTAAAATTTTTTACGTTAATTACAATATTATTATATTTTACATAACGTACTATATATATAAGCGTAATACTTTTTGGCACGTCGTAAAAATTAATCCAAATAACTTAATAATAATATATTATATTAATTTAAATTAATCGGATTTTTTTTATTAAACGTATTTATAATTTCTTTATAAATACGCGTATTATATCCGGGCTTGCTGTAAACGCTATATTTCTATTTTTTCGTCTTAACTCTTTTACGATAATTACTTTTAGCCGTTATTAACTGTATTTTTCTACCACTATTTTCCTTTTCGGTTAAAAAAAATTATCCTTTTTATATAATAAATATTTTTCTTTAAAAGAACGTTTATTTTTAATTTTTTAACGTTTACTTAAGATATAATTAGTTTCGCGTAATTAGGCGGCCTTTTAGTTAAAAAATTAACAGATTTAATAATTTTAGTCGGCGAATTCTGTTAGTAATTTCTAATATTTTTTTTGCAAATAACGTCCTTCTTTTTTTCCTTTTTAGATATTCTTAAAAATTTTTATAAACGGGGAAATAAAACCAGCAGAGGTTAACGGGGAGACGGTCGGCGTAAGCATAATTAGAGAAATTTCGAAAGTGGAAAAAACGGTATTAAAATCGAATAAAACAAAACTAATTACAGCAAATCCACATTTAATATTATCGGACGTTATAATAGTTTTAAACGTATCGTAAAAACTGTCAAAATATTTTTTTTAGCGATATAAGTAAAATAACGTTAAATTAAACTTTTAATATAAAACGAATAAATACGTTAAAAAATTAAAGTTTATACGAATAATACGAGGATATATAAAATATAATAATATCGTAATTAACGGAATATTTTTCGAATTTCTCGAATAATAATTTTTATAACCGTTAATAATAATAAAAACGTTTTAATTTTTTCTTATGCGCTCGAACATATTAATTGAAATATTAAACTGATTTTATATTTAATTCGTTCGTCATCTAATTATTATTATTTATTGTGATTTTTAATCGGTAATTAATAGTAAATTATTATAAAATTAAGATTTAAGATAATTTTTCCCGTTATAATAATAAATAATAATATAATTTAATTTCGTTAAAATTATAATTTTTTTTTTTATAATACCGTATTTTACGATAATAACCCAGATAAGTTCGAATTATTTGCGAAATATTTGTAGATTTTAGTACAATATTTTTTAATAATCGATTTTCCGATTTAAACGTATTTTAATTTTTTTTTTACTATTTAATAAAGTTAGTTATTTAGTTAACCCCGACGTATCGCGTAATGCATTACGCGAATAATAAATTCATTATATTTTTAATATATTAATACCGAATAAGAAACGTTCGCGTATATAAGTCGAAGATATGGTTAACGATCGATTTTTTTTTGGTGGGCGTTAATTTTTATAAAAAAGGTATAAGATTGGTTCGGGCGCCTTTACCGTTAAAATAATATATTAAAATAAAAAATAACATTTTATAAATAAAATTAAGCTTTTTATAATTAAATTTCGGGTTTCGTTTCTTAACTTAAATGGTTAGGTTTATTTTCGTTTTTTTATAAGGCGTTTTATAATGCTAGTATTAAAAAATGGATAACGTACTACATAAGCTCACCGCTCGTTTTTTAGCACCTCGTAATAACAAATTTAAATTAATTAACCACAACACGTTAAATTAATTCAAATTAATCTAATATCTTTTCGTTAAACGTTTTTACAGCTTTTTTACAAATACGCCCATTATATCCGGGCTTACCGTAAGCGCCACACTTCCGTTCCTTCGTCTAAACCCTCTTTCAATAATTATCTTCGGCTATTACCAGCTACAATTATTCAACACCACCTATTTTCGTAACTATAAAAGCTTATACTTTCTTTTTAATAATTATCTCTCCTTTTTAAAAACGTAATTTATTTTATAAAAATAATCATTTTTCTTCTTCAAAAACGCGTTTTCGTACAAAAGCATTAAGTTATTTTTTATTAAAAAATTAACTAATTTAATTATCTTTATTAAAGAACTACTTTAATAATTTTTAATTTTCTTTTATAAATAACGTCTCTCTTAAATTACTTTAATAACATTTTTAAAAGTTTTCATAAATAAGGAAATAACAGAATTAATAAAAGTAAATAAAAAATAGTTAATATAAATATAATTAAAACTTTTAATTCGGAAAAAACGCGATTACAATCGAATAAAACGAAACTATTTACGATAAATCCGGATTTAATATTATCGGTTATTATAATAACTTTAAACGCGTTTTAAAAACTGGTAAAAAAATTTTTTTTTTAATAATATAAGTAATGTAACGTTATATAAAACCTTCGATATATAACGAATAAATACGTTTTAATAAGAAAAAATAAAATACGTCAAAAAATTAAAAAAGAAACTAACTAGTATATAAAATATAATAATATTATAATTAACGTAATATTTCTCGAATTTTATTAAATAATAACTTTCGTAACCATTAAAAATAAAAAAATATTTCGATTTGTTCGTACGCGTTCGAATATATTAATCGAAATATTAAACCTATTTTAAACTTAATTTATTTATCATTTAACCGTTATCGCTTACAGCAACCTTTTAACCGGGTAAAAATAGGTTATTAATAAATTAACAAAAAAAGTGATTTTTTCTAGTAAGGGTAATAAATAAAAATAAGGCCTAACTTTGAAAATTAACAGTTTATATTATTATAAACTATTCCTGATTTTTTATTAAACCTTATTAAAAAATTCAATTTTATCAAAATTATAAATATCCTTGTTTTTAATATCGTATTTTACGATAATAACCTAAATAAACTTAAACTACTTACGAAATATCTTTAAATTTTCGCTTAAAACTTTTTTATAATTAATCTTTTAATATAAACGCGTTTTAAATTTTTCTTACTGTTTAAAAAAAGTAATTAACTAATTAACTCTAACGCGTTTGCAATACATTACGTAAATAATAAATTCGCCATATTTTTAACATACTAACACCGGATAAAAAACGCTCACGCATCTAAATCAAAAATATGGTTAACGATCGATTACTTTTCAGTCGGCGTTAATTTTCGCGACTTAAAGATAATATCGGTTCGGGAAATTATACCGTTACATTAATCTCTTAAAATAAATTCGAAAACGTTATATATCGAATGAAAACGTTTATAACTAAATTTTGAGTTTCGTTTCTTAACCTAAATAGCTAAATTCATTTTACTTTCTTTTATTAGCCGTTTTATATTATTGTTATTAAAAATATTTAATTAAAATTAGGTAATTATAAAAGTTTAAAAACGAGCAATAAGCTTATATAATACGTTAATTAAAAATAAGTAATTAAAACGTATTAAAAAGTATTGCGCTTATATATGTAATACGTTACGTCTTAATTCTTTTTACTTACTTTAATTTTTTAACGTATTTTTTATTATTAAAACGTCTTTATTCGTTATATATTAAAAATTTTATACGACGTTACGTTATTTATAATATTAAAAAGAATTTTATCGCCGGTTTCTGCGACGGGTTTAAAATTACTATAATAACCAATAATATTAAAACAAAATTCGCAAAAGCAGAATTTATTTTATTCGATTGTAATCGCGTTTTTTCTAAATTAAAAGTTCCAGTTATACCTATATTAATTATTTCTCTATTTAACTTTACTAACTCCGTTATTTCCCTACTTACGAAACTTTTCAAAATATTACTAAAACAATTTAACGAAAATGTTATTTATAAAAAAAATTCAAAATTACCAAAATAACTTACCGATAAAAATAATAATTGAATTAGTTAATTTCTTAACGAAATATAATTTAATATTATTATATAAAAACGTTTTTTTCAAAAAAAATACGGCTTATTACGCGAAACGAACTGTATCTTTAATAAACGCCGAAAAATTAAAAATAAACGTTCTCAAAAAAAGAAATACTTACTAGAAAAAAAGTATAAGCTTTTATAATTACGAGAAAAAGTAATGATAAATAATCGCAGCTAGTAATAATCTAAATAATTATCGTAAAAAATTTTAAGCGAAAAAATAAAAAGGTAATATTTAGTGTAAGTCCAGATATAAAAGCGTTTAGCGGCGAAAAATCCGATTAATTTAAGTTAATTTATTACGTTATAGTTAATTTATTTTAATTTATTATCGCGGAATAGTAAAAAACGCGCGACGAGCTTATATATACAATAAGCTTATATAAGACGTTAAATAAAAATAGTGTTTAACCTTATAAATTAATAACTTATATTATTTTAAATTATTTCTAATTTTTATATTAAACTTATTTAAGTTTTTTACGCTTTTTAATATTAATAATAGCTGTACCGGTTATTGTAAAAAAAACTTATTAAAAATCTTCTTTCGTTAAAATTATAATTTTTGTATAATGCCGTATTTTACGATTATAACCCGAATAACTTTAAACTATTTACGAAATATCTTTAAAGTTTTATATAAAATATTTAATAATTTATTTTTTAATTTAAACGCGTTTTAAATTTTTATTACCGTCTAATAAAGTTAGCCACCTAGTAAACCCCGACGCGTCCGGTAGCCCGTTACGCGAGTAGTAAATTCGCCATATTTTTAACATATTAACGCTAAACAAGAAACGCTCGCGCATTTATATTAAAATTTATTCGATAATCGATTTTTTTTTCAGTTAACGTAAATTTTTACATTATTAATACGTAATTGCATTAAAACGGAATATTGTTATATTGTTTATATAACGTAAATACGGCGACATTAGATATAGATTTAAGCCGTTTATAATTAAGTAACGGGTTTTGTTTTTTTGCCTGAACGGTTAAAAATATTCTTGCTTTTTTGTAAGCCGTTCCATGTTGTCGTGTTAAGAAATGAACGGTTAAAGTCGAATGGTTAAAATTTACTAAGAACTATCCGGAAAGCTTGTACATCCGGAAAGCTTGTACATCCGGAAAGCTTGTACATCCGGAAAGCTTATATAATACGTTATCGATAAAAATTTATTAGTTTAAAAAAATTTTAATCGCTATAAAAGTAATTATATTTAATATTTTAATTTTTATATAATTAGATAATGTATATTAAACATCACTAAAAATTTTATAACCGTTATTATTCGGTATACTATTAATATTAATAACCTGCATAATTACGATATTTTATAAAATTAAAAAGCTGTATTTTTTTTAAACACCGCTTAGTAACTTTTTAAGATAAAATTTAAACGAATATTACTTTTTATAAATGCCTATATATATCGCGCTAATAATATAAAACAATTATACGTTAGTAAATAGTATCATATCTTTTATAACTGTAATGTTTATAATATTATTTAATTATTATCAGGCGTTTTTATTCGTTATTAACAACTTTACGTTTATTATTATTTAAACGTTTTACGTTTTCTTAGCCTTTTAATTCGTTTAAGAATTAAAGCCCCCGGTTAAGTATTTTAATACTTTTTTTACAGAGATTTTATTAGGTATAAAGGCGGTCTAGCCGGGTAGAATCTTATTTAAGTAATGCGAAATCATTTCTAGCTTTTTTTTAATATCTCGTAAATATTAACGAGTGGAAAATTCCTTAAGTTTTAAACGCATTGTTTTTTAGTTAATATTTATTAAAGACGAAAGCAGAATCTCCGAATTATTATAATAACCCTTTTTTAAAACGCAACGTTTATAACAAATTATATTTTTTAATATAACGTATTTCTTAATACTGGGAACATCAGATGTATATAGTATAACTTCGAAATTTAAAATAGTTATAAAGTGAATTAATATTTTATCTTTTTTTAATTCCGTTACGTATAATTTTTAACCATACGGTTAAATATAATAAAAAAAGATTTACTAAATAAAACAATGTTTCGAATGAAAGTTTTTTAAAAAAATTCGTATTACGATTTAATTAGTAATAGCTTAGTAAACTATTATTAAAGAACGGAAATACGATCTAAATAAGTTAAGTTACGTAATATAGCTCCGAAATATTTTAACAAAACGAAAAAAACATACCTATTTAAATAGTATTCTTTCGAAAAGTTAAAACAAAACGGAAAAAAGTTAAAAAGAATATATATATTCGTTTATTTCCTTTATTAAATTATTATAACAAATATTATAACTTCGTTACTTATAATATTTTTAATATTATAAGATGTAATTAAGTTATTTTTTAATTATTTAAATTTTTATAATACTTCTGCTAATATAAACCCGCACGTTTAGGTTTAATAGTTAGTTAATTAGCTTAGCCGTTACAGCAACCAGGGCAAAAGATCGATGGAATGATCGCAATTATAGCA
This sequence comes from Monosporascus sp. GIB2, assembly GCA_004155935.1. NCBI lineage: Eukaryota > Fungi > Ascomycota > Sordariomycetes > Xylariales > Monosporascus > Monosporascus sp. GIB2. The sequence continues at coordinate 136,016 of QJNV01000071.1, read as the reverse complement.
ATCACTTTTGGTGCTACAGTTGTATATATGTACTGGAATTATTACAGCACTAACAGTGCGGCTCCGCTTAGCTAACGTAACGCTATATATATAGAGGCACTTCGTGCCTTTTTAAATAGTTTCCTTCTTTTCTTCTTCGTGTAACAACAAGATACTTTACCCAGACCTAGAGATGTTCAGCGCCGTGACAAAAAGAAAGTTTTACCGTTATATGGCAAAAATTAATAACAAAATAAGATTTCTTAAAAAAAGAAAAGAGACGGATTATATCGTTATACGTATACGGTAATCTCTAATTAATCATTTAAGTAGCTATTAATATATTGTTATATATATTAAAAAGTTGTGTTAGCGATTGGCTTCAAAATTGGGGGGCGCATTAAGGGGATGGGGCGTTGGTGTAGGGGTCACCTTAGTTGCATTTTATAAGGCCATAGGGCCCTTGCACGTGATACGATTTAATGCACTTCTAAGGGATAACGACGCGGATTAGTAAAATGTATGGGCTGTCATCCATGATCACGGCAACGTAGCTGCCTGATCTAGTGGACGACTGGCTTGAATACAATACTGCGCGTATAGGCGGACGGCAGGAATACATATCGACGTAGAGTATTTCAGATATAATTGTCTAGGCCAGCCTTTCCTGGTGGGATTCGGCGATGCTAGGAAGCATCTCGTCGACGGCTCCCATCGTTGATCGAGTCAACCTTCTCGGGGTGGGGCTATGCAACAACCTCGCCGTCCGGGACCTAGAGGGGCGCACGTACCAATGCACACCCCCCCCATTTGCACACCCCGAATTTTAAAACCTTTAGTTTTTAAACTCCAATAACTTAATAATTACCATGGCAAATAAAAAGTAACGAATATAATTTTATAAAACAGTTCTCAAATTTAATAATAGCGATATAATATAAACGATTTTTTTAACGATATTATATTAAAATATAAGTATATAGTAATTAATAATAATAATAATAAAAAAGATTTTAAATAATAAAATTTAAAAAAAAAGATATATATGTAAAATAAAGTATTATAATACTTAGTAAAAAAATACAAATAATATAGTACTTATATATTATATTATAAATGCAAATATATTAATATATACCGGTTTGATTTATATAATAATAAAGTTATTAAAAATGTAATAAATCGAAAAAAATCGAAAATAAGGATTATAATTCCAAGTAATTATAAGTATACTAATTACATAGTAAAGGTTTAAATGTAAATCTTTATAATATATAATATATATTAATTCATAAATAAATAATATTTTTTATTTCGAAATAAAATAAATAATTAAAATTAATTAAAAAAAATAAAGAAAATTATAAATAACTATATTTATAATATAATAAAGCTTAAAATTTTATATAATATTATTTATATTATATATAACAAAATATTTTAACAAATATTATTTTAAATTATAAAAATAAAATATATTAATTATTATGAACGAATATATAATAATATAATTTTTATTTTCGTTGTTATATAATTAACTTATTATATTTTTTTATAAAATATAGGAATTTATTTAATTTTTTTTATTATTGTTTTATTTTACAATTTTATTCTATAATATTATTTTTTACAAAGTTAAAAATCCTATATTTTGACGTTTATATATATTATTAATTAATAATGCTTTTTAAGTAAAGAACTAACGTTTAAAGTATTATTTTACGTTTTTTTTTAACTTTGGATTTTATTACATTTTATAATTAATTTTATATCGATATCATACATTATATTACATTTAAAGAAATTGATTTAAATTATGGTATATTATATTTATGATTTAATTCCATGTTAAACTCCGCTTTTCGCTTTATAATGTAATAGCCGTTTCTTAAAATATATTGTGGCGGTTATAAAGTTATTAAAGTTTAAATTATAAAGGTTTTAAAATTCGAGGTGTGCAAATGGGGGGGGTGTGCATTGGTACGTGCGCCCCTCTATCGGTTTGGTGTTGCATTGACATTTTGTAATTACTCTCAAAAAACGGTTCCTAGGCGGCCTAGCCAGTGCATATTAATGCCCCCCAGTATTACAGAGATGAACCCCGTTTATTTTGAATTAATATCACCGTAGTTTGTTTGAACCATTGTCATATTAAAAGATCGAATACATGCTATGGGGAGTCTCGCAAGCCAACAAACCCCCTAATTGGGGAGTAAGATTGCAGCATTTCACCTTCTCGCCGGAGAGCCACGGGGGTTAATATGTTAGTGCTCATCCCAAACTTGGGTGGCCCGAAAAGATGGCGCACAGCGCAAGTTGTAACGATATATGCCCCTGCCTATGCGGCCAGCATGGAAGAAGACTGGGAGGCGTTAATGCACCTGGGGGTGAGGGCCTGATTGAGGTGGAATTGAAGCTCCTTTAAGCCATGTTTCTGAATTCAAAGGCCCCGAAAGTGGAGGTTTTATACCGATGACACCCAAACTCCCAACACAATACTTATAGATGGTTGTGGATTTTTTTGCTCCCATTTGCCTCGCAAGAAAAGGGTGGGCGCTGTCTTAGATACAATGACTAGATTGGATAATTGGAGGCCAAAAAGATATCATTTACAAACAAGAATTTACGAAAACTCCTAATCGATTATATCGGGTTTTATATGCCGCTCAACTTAAACTACCTCCCCCCTGTAAACTCAAACATCAAGCAGCCAACTTGTGATTTCCCCCCCACGCCGCCGTTAACACCTGCGCAACAAGGTTAGTCAACCGACAGAGGAACACAAGGGCGGCGGACATAGACAAGAAAATTGAGGAAATCCAAGTAATAAGACTTACACTTCGTGAAAGCCTCCCTCACAAGCAGGTATGCCGTGATCTGGCTGGGCGATCCGAGCGGGAACCGGTAGCTCTGCTTGTCGACACTGGTAACGCAGCCTTCTATCCAGGACGCCGAGTACTGGTATGAGATATCATCGCCGTCCTTGGTGTTGAGCTCGATGGCCGGCGATCCGGGACCCAGGTACTCGTCCACGTTGTCCAGCCCACTGAAGTCGGTCGAGAATTCGTCCTGCGCGCCAGGGTTGATGTCCGCGTGCCCCGGGAAGTCGGCCTCGTTGTGGCAGATGATAGGGCCCCGCTCTAGCGGCGTCGTCGGCGTCGGTGTAGGTTGTGTAGTCGTCGATGTTGGCGATGTTGGCGATGTTGGCGATGTTGTGGGTACTGACGAGGTTGTGCTCAAAGGGGGTGGGGTGGCGGAGGAACTACTAGCGGACGAAGTAGAAGCAGAGGAAGAAGTAGTAACGGTAGAGCTTCCAAACGCCGCGTCGATTTGGGACTGTGCATAGTCGGCTGCCGCGTCGTCCTCGCTCGGGCTCTCCACGGTGCTACCCCAGTCCACCCATATTACCTCAACCATGGTAGATGTCGGTGCTTCTGAGCTGCTGGATGAAGTCGTGCTACTCGTCGTGGTGCTCGTTGACGTTGTCTATTTGTTCTTCATTAACTTGCACGTCCCCTTTCTCCGGCGAGTTGGAATCCTGAGTAAACTCACACTGGTACTCGGCGTGGTCGTCGTCGGACCATTGTCCTCGGTCGGGTTTCCATCGTTTCCTATCGTGATTCTGTATCACCTACAGTGTCAATTATTCCGTTCCTTCATACATCCAGCTACAAATTAGGGGGAAGCTCACGTAGGAAATCCTGGGAGTGGCCTAGTAGAACTGGAGTTAGCGCGGGAATTTTACGAGTAGATTATGGCGATATAGCCTTGCTTACGGGTTAGGTGGGGGTGGATAGACACCGGGAACGACGGGGATGCCAAAGAGGATCAGCCCCGAGTCGATGCCAGGAGGGCAGAAGGAGCACCCGTGCAGTACGGGAACTTCGGTGCCATCAATGTTGGTGTGCGTGTCGGTAGTGACCGAAGTCACTTCCGAGATCGACACGGCCGTCGGTGGGGGAAATGTGGTTAAGGGCGGTGGCGCATCTGTTGAAGAGGTGGTGGAGGATGTCGTGGAGTTTGTGAATCGGGGCAGCAACGTATATCTTGGTGCCCGCACATATTCCACATGTATTTCCTGCACTTGATTAGGGAAAGAGTCTGCTATGCAGGAGTCAAGTGTGCTAAAGACAAGCAGAAACAAAACCCGCCAGTTGACTATGTCCCACATCGTATATGTGTTGTGTCTTGTTTCTTTGATGAAATGCTCCACACGACGCAATTCGAGATAGGTGAAAGAGAGGGAGACGTTGATTCACAGGAGAATCCGGTGGAGGAAAAGCAAGAGTAGAAATCCATATTCGCAATCGAAGGCAATGGAGGTACCTAGATACCTGGTACCCTGCTTGGCTCTGGATATCGAGGCGGACCCCGATCAGGATTCTCAGCTTTTGTGCAGGCTGTGTCGCCTCGCGCTTAGGAATCGAAACAAACTTGGGACTACCTCTTTAATTAGAACTACTAAATAACCAATCCTCCATCCGCGAGGCCCTCCTGTATGGCATATTAGTCTGACAATATACAACTTGCCAAAACGGAAGTGGATCTTCACGACTATTCATGAGTATGGGAATGATCGGCTGCTAAGCTTTACTCAGCTTTTCGGCATCTTCGGGTCCCACCTTTAGGGCGACAACCTCACGGCGCCACCAGGCGAAGAACGACGCCATGGATGCGAGGCTGAGCGACTCCAGGTTATAATTGAGGTGTTGACCTGCTAGAAAAGGACTAGCGCCCTTTTAACCGGACAAAGCTACCGGTAGGATCGTGGGGTCTATAAGAATTGCCCACCGGGATGTTGAGCTGAGCTTGCCCACTGCGGGGGGGCTAATTGGTTCATGCAGGGTGTCGCAGGGTCAGCCACTATCCCTATAATTAATACTGTGGTATCAGGCAAAATATTTAAAACACTGTCATGTAGCTGTGGGCCGAGCTAGTAGCCGCACTTCACAAATTAGGTGTACTAGGTAGCTTTTGAATGGGTCAAACCCGCGATATATGACTATAATTGCGTCCTTTTGCTATTATTAGGTGGGCTTCGTGGCCAACATGCCCAATAGTGTTCTAAAAATTACCCATAACACCATAGTAGCCTGATGAGGATCTTAGTACTTTATGTTGTGAGACCTCGTAATAAGGGGCGGCATACTAGCCTGCAGCCCTAGCATGAGCCTGAGCCGCAGCCTCGCGTTTCATCTAACACTCACTTGGCATGTCCCACAAGAAATACGCTCGAAGGGGGGACGACAATCGCAAGACACAAGCTGAGTCATGCTGCTAGCCGCGTTGTGGCGGATGAGAACCTGGATCTGGTAGCCGAACCCGTTTTTCACGAGTTTGATATCCTAAATTTACATTCGGAGTAGACCTTGGATTTCCGAACCAGAGGTCCCGAGCTATAGATAGAGCAACTCGAACATTACTAGGGTGTTCTTGTATACATTTATAGGGGGCCAGGAAAGTGTCCATCAGAGAGCGTTCATACTATGGTTTAGGGGCCTTCCTTTTGTCCATCTTCCCTCTCTTTTGCTCTTCCTTTAAGGCTTGTGATATCCAACTATCATCATAAGGGCACGCACCCCTCATATGTGAGCACACCCGTTTCTGATATCGAGACCCAAGAGTTGAAGGACTTGCACAAGTATAGCGGGCTTTGATAGCCACGACGTTTCCAATGCCGCATCTTCTACCGTTGTCCGTCCCTCCCCTGGCGCGATTCATCGTCATCGCCAGTTGCCTCGTCCCAGCCGTGCACGGGGCAGTTGCCGACGTCTTCCAGGTGAAAAGCGGTACCACCAAGGGAGGATGTGACGGCAAGAACATCGAGGGCTGGTTTAGGGACGCGAAAACCCTCATCGACTCGGCCTCGACCGGCGCAGCTGCTACCGACCAGGATAGCCGCAAGTACCTCAAAACCTTCTTCAGCATTGGTCCAAATGACGACGCTACGCAGGCTGGTGGTAAGACATCTCCTACTTCTCCCTCACTCTCTTCTGTTTTCCATGGCCCTTACTGATTCACGGCATATTACACAGACCCCATTGGTAGAGTTGCCTCGGTCATCGATGCTAAGAACCCACCTCCTGGAGGCAAGCCGTGGCTCTTCTGTAATAGCGACTGGCTTGAGGGTGAGTAACCACGCCTGATTTCTCCCTCACACTACTCTAGACTATGGACTTGTCAGACTGACTGGGCCAAATATAGAGCAAAAGTGGACGGACGTAGCATATGATCCCGCCACGGGCCAAAAGCGAACCGATGGGAAGAAGGTCCAGGATCTCTTCCAAATGGTTCCAAATCAGTGTACGTGAGCCTCGTCTCCCTGCTTCTCTGACTCCAAAGAAAAGAGAAAAAGGGAGGAAACTACTCCTCTATCGCAGGATTCTGATGCTCTCGCAATATAGCGCCGTTCTGGTCGGACGATCTTCGCCAATACCTGCGAGCCGATCCAGGGGATTATTGCTCGGACAGGGATAATTTCGCGGCCACCCAGGATCAAACCCGCCCGAGCACCGTCACACTCTGTATAGACAACTTCTTGAGCAGCCAGGGAGAAACCTTGTCCGACATCCCCGCCGTCACGGCGGAGAAGGTATCTGTCTCGACCCTCCAGGTCCACTCGCTAACCCTCTTCCACGAGATGTTCCACCTCGCCCTGGGGACCGCGGGTACACCGGATGAGGGCTGTAAGTCTTACTGAAATACAATGCCGCCTTGTGTGCGTCTTGGGGTGTGGTGCGCTTACAAACACTGGTTGCAGATAACCTGAACTCCATCGTGAGGTTCGGAACCACGAAAGCCGTGAGGAACCCGGAGTCGTTCACGTTCTACGCTTTGGCGTACTATCTCGGACAGACGACGCAGTACACGTTTGCCAACTCAAAGTCGGCAAACAAGCCGGCACCGACCCCTAAACGGAGGTCCCCGTACAGATCCGAAAGGGACTTTCTCATTTCCTTCCAGCCGGAGAGAAAGGAGCTAACGGACAAATTTTGGGTAGCCTAGATATGTTGTGTTGGTTCTGTTTTATTTACTACTATTGGTTTGCTTCGCTGTCGGGGTAGATTACAATAGCATTATTCAATCGATTCCGTGTCTGTACAGGGTACAACGTCGTCGTGCTATGCTCGTCATGGCTTTAACTCTCCACCTATTGTCATCGTCCTCACCTTTTGTAATTTCTTGTTGTATTATTTCATTGCTGCTACGGCTTGTTTCCGAATTTTGCAGTTCGTCACGAAGTCCTTGGCACCTTCTCGAAATCCACATGGTAATCCTCCCAGCCCAGCGCCCCCAGGCGCCTCAGATCGTCCTCGAAAGCCTCGAGCGCCAGCGGCTGGTGGGACTCACCGTCAGATGGCGGCCTCCTCTCGGTCGTCTTGAACGTTTGCTCGGCCTTCTTATTCTTCCAGTAATGTATCCACAAACATGCAGACACCTCCCGGCCCTCCCACGCGACAACTCCTTTTGTGCTTTCGCCGTCCTTTCCTTCCACTTCCTCATCTGTCACCCACCCGCACTCCGGAACTCCCCTGTATGGTGATAGGTGCGCCATCCGGCCGTTGATTCCAAGACCCATGGAGAGTACCAGACCCTTGAGTCCGCCCACTGCCTCGCGAATTTCCTTCTGTCGCTGCTCATTGCCTGCAGCGGGGGGGAAGTAGACGGTGCGCACCTCAGTGTTGGGCCCGAAGCGCCACCAGAACGGTATGTTACCGAAGTCGACCTTGCGTGTGGTGACTGGACGCCGCCCCCGCTGCTGCTTCGGCCCGTCCCCCACTGCCTCTCCGTTGCCGGCTCCGGCAGCAGCGAGGTTAGTCAGCAGCCTCGCGCCGCCCTCGGGCGATGCAGCAAATGCGTCATAGACGGCTTCTGAGTTCCAAGCGACCACCAGAACGCAATCGGCGGGCGACTCGGCGAGGCGCCCGTAGAAGGCGTCCTGATAGTCGGCCCGCCTCGCGATAAGCGGCTGGAAAATGGATGCGTCCAAGGGCCTGTCATCCGGCGGGAAAGAGGCCCGGAACCGGGTCCACGTAGATATGGGCTTATTACTCATTGCTTTTGATCTTTTTGTGTGCCTTTTTTTCTTTTAATATTAAGGTTAATACGAGGTACGCCTTTATGGGATACGCGAGTTGTGAGGTGTGAAGCTGTGAAAATAAGCCTCGTATGTGAGTGAGATGGGAGGCGTAATCATGACCTTACTTGCCTTCGAGCAGGTACTTGGGTATGCGGGTACTGTCAGCTAGCAGGGGGCGCTCTAGCACCTCATATACGGAAGATTCCCTCTGATCGGAATATATATGTTCCGGGGCTAGATCACCTTAAAGTGCGGTGCGCGTTCTAGAGCACCTGTAACAAGTGACTGAATACAAAAACAACTGATATCCCTTATTTATAAAGTATACTTTTATATTATTTTAATTTTTCACCATTTTAATAATTATCTTTAGTTATTTTTATGTATCCAATATTTAAACTTTAAATAACTATTTACCGACAATTAGTATTCTTACACTCTTTATATTTTTATATAGTTATTTCTCTGATAATCTTATTTTACCTACGTACCTTTGTAACCACTTACGGGTGGTTAGTAGGGGGTCGCTGGGCGGCTGGTAGTGAAAACCCTAGTAAAAACTAGATTTACTGCTATACAAAGGAGCTTCTCTTAGACCTTGCATGCGTTCAATGATATGGCAATATATATACAGGTGCTATGCATTTGCTCGGGTGAGAGGGAAATAGGTAACGAAGTCCATCGTTATGACCGTGTGTCAAGACGGACGCAATGGCGCGTTGTGGTTGCAGTCGAGCGACGACTTCACCGGACATTCCTGGCGCTAAAGATTACTAGGCGGACCTGTGCTTTGATCCAAGTCGGACACGAACCCTTGTTGCCGTAATTATTGCGGCTGACAGACCCAGCGACCTCCGAGATAGCAATTGTTTCGATAGCCCAGGCCACCATGCAGCCAGTGTTCGAGCACACTCACATGGCGCGATCTGTGCAAACTGCAACTGGTATTGCGTTTTGGCTGTATTGTGACCAGCGTCTCGGGCTTGACAAACCTTACACGAGCCGGATTCCCCGCCAGGCGTACTCTTCAAGATCCCGATCCAAGGGCAAGCCCTTCTTCTCATCATAGACGTACGCCTCGCCGACCAGGCTGTATCGCTCCTCATCAGAACGGCCCACCCTTCGAACGAGGAACGGGGTCTTCCCTCCTTTCAAACTACACACCCGGTCCCCGACCTTCGCGTTCCACGGCGCAAGCCCCATGTAGCCGCGCTTGGTGACGAATAGCGCCCGATCGCGACAGACATCGTGAATCCGCCGACACAGCTCTCCGTACCGTAAGTACACTGACGCCTGACTCTGCATCTGCTCTTTGGTCATGCGCCTGCCGTCCTTCCACTGCTCGATCATGTATGTGTGGAATTTGAAGTCCGTGACATCCTCCATCAGCACCGGCTCCATCAGGGTGATCTCGGAAATGGCGTCATCCAGGCTCGAGACATCGGATAGTGAGCCTGGAGTGGCGGCGTCATCCTCTGTGGTCGGAGGGGAGAGCGCGGACAGCAACATGTGGTAGTAGGCGTACATCTTCTCTTCCAGACTGTTATAGTACGTCGTGAGTTTTACAGATTCGGCAATTCCGAGTGAAACAGATCCCGAGATATCCGTTCTATGCCACCCAATGCGGTTGATAAAGGCTTCGAAAAGAGCTTTCTCCTTGGCCATCGCTTCAGGAGAGGAGGAAGACCAATCGGCGTGAAAGTCGTCTGTGCCCGGATCGGGGAAGAAGTTGGCCGTTATAGTCCCGTAAAAAGCTCGCCTTCTGGCCCCTTGGAGGTGCTGATACGGGCAGTTCTCCTGCTGGGCAACGGCCAGCGCTTCCCAGATATCGAAGTCCTGGAAGTCTCTAGAGGAGACTGGAATAGCTTGGCTGTCTGGGTGCCACGGGAGTGTCATTTGTTCAATGTCGTCGAACATCATCCCTTCGAGCATCAACACATCTCCACCCTTGGCTTCGTCGGCAATAACGCTTGCTTCGTGCCCCGTGGTGAACCAGAAGCCCTCGATACCGTCATGGTCAAAGTGGCGGAGGAAGAGTTCTGGGTCTCTCGGTGAGCTGGCTGTCCAGTTTGGCACCCAAGACGGCAAGGTCGAGAAGTCGTACTCCGGGGCTGTCTCGTCGGAGAGTGCGACTGCGGATTCTCCGGGACGGTATGTCAGCTGCACCCGACCAAGATTATCCCACCACCTCAGCCACCCTTCGGCAGGCGCCTTCCTGCGCTGGGTTCTGTGCTCGGCGAGCGAAGGAGGCTGATGTTTCAGGGGGCTCTCTTCATGTCGCGTCCCGGTGGCGTGGTTGAAAAAGTATTCCTTCCTTTTCACCATTCCAACCATGTTTTCGCTATATTCGTCAAGACGCTCCCACCCTTGTGGCAATCTCGCCCATCCGACCCTGGGCTCCGATTCCGTCTCACTGCCAATCACCATGGCCTGCATGTCGTGATAGCGCGACTGATGCACGACGCTATATATCAGAACCGTCCTCTTCATCTCCACATCGTTGGGAGACTCCCTCCATTCTCGCTTGCAGTTCAGCACGTCGAGCGTCCTCGTCTTCTCGATTGCCTGGTGAGCAAAGGCACGGTACACGGCAGTGACATCGGCCGTATAATCTGGCTGGACCTCGATATCCGTCGTTTCAGCCGCTAGACCTAGGAAAGCGTAGATCTTGTCCCGAGGGTCGGCGCAGCTCAGATCCCGGAAGTCATAGAGCAGCTGGAACAGCGGTGCTGGTTTCTGACGATCCCGATACGCAGAAATTTGCAAATACGTCTCGTCAGGAAAGGTATAGGTTGAGCCTACACGCTGGCCGAACAGGGAAGCGGTCTCCAAGGGGGTAGTTCCGACCGGTTCGGTGGCTTGGCCGATGCACTCCCACGGCGCTGTTTCTGGCCCACACATGATTAGCAGCTTCTTGGCCGCGACGGCCTCCTGCACCACCCACGCCCGTTTCCACCAAGGCCGGGCGAGCAACTCGCGGACCTCGCCGTGCACCAGTTCCTCGTACAGGCTCGTCACCTCGTATACCGAGGCCTTGTTACGCATAACCTTGAGAGTTTCCTTGATCCCGTACCAGGAATACTTATGATCGAACACTCCTTCTTCCAAACAGCCCCAGAAAAACTCGCGCCAGCCGCCATCTCGTACCGTGTTGATATGGCGCATGGCCATACGCGACGTGCCGGTCGACTCGCCGAGCCAGACACAGACTTGCTGCGCCTGCCGGTAGATCTTGTGCATGAGCGGGATCTGCTCCTGCTTCTCGGTGAAGTCGTCCTGGTTGATGCAGATGGCGTCGATCCACAATGTCCGCCATTCCTTGGGCTTCCTTAACCGCCGGAGAGCAGCCTCGAGATTCTCGAAGACGCCGAGCCTCTCGCCGTCGATGATAATGTCCTTTCCCGCCCCTTTTTCGCCCCAAGCATATGATAGGGCTTCATATTGGAGACCGGATGTGAGGGTAGTGTGTTGGATGGAGCCTACCAGCGGATCCTCTAGTTTCTTGGCGGGATGAATCACCAGCAGCCGAATCTCACCACTAGCAGAGTCTAAAGGGCGATACATTGGTGTAGGTGTGCAAGCCGTGTTCGAAGCTATCTTAGTGGAGATCGGATGACAACGACACGGAATATTTCACCTGGGCGAAAGAGCCCGGAGTCGGGAAGTCAAAAGGTTAAGGAGCACAGCAACGGGCCAGGGGCGTCAGCACTAATGCAATGTCAGCGTTTCGTCGTTATCAGCTGTTAGTAACTGCGGTTTTGGTATGTTTTAAAGCTAAATGAAAAAAAATATATATTATCCAATTAACGCAAGTTTTTAACGGTTGAATCATTAATAATTTGTTGATTTCGCGCGCTCCGGGTCGTACCTAAAACTAATTGGCAGATTCCTACATGCTTAAGCAAATAAGATGAAGCATAACCGTAAGGTTAAGCTTTACCGATGCGATACCAAGGAAGTAACAGGTTGGGCCACATTCGTAAATAACTTGTAACTATCCAATACGGTAGCACAACTCTCTTGAGTGATTTAACAAATGCAGTTTTCCTATGCCGAACCTACCTACCCCTCTTAAAAGACGTTAGACCAAGGTTAGCACACATATGCAAGGGTGGAGACCTAAAAAGAACCTGAACCTTGGCGGCGCCCAATTGCCAGTGTTAACACGATACGTACACCATGATAGCTTTTTCGCTCAGGACCTTTAGCCTCTTCTCCCGATCCCTATTGTCCAGAGGCGCATACTCAGTTCTGAGTCTTAAGCCACTATCTCGCGCGATGACCACCTCATCGAAGGGCCCGCTGCTCAAGCAGCCCGTGAAGCTTGCCTGCGTCCAGCTGGCTAGCGGGCGCGACAAGGCCGCCAACCTCGCCCGCGCGAGGCAAAAGGTCCTCGAGGCCGCCCGCGGAGGCGCCAAAATCATCGTCCTGCCCGAGTGCTTCAACTCGCCCTACGGGACCGACTTCTTCCCCACCTACGCCGAGACGCTGCTGCCCAGCCCCCCGACCAAGGAGCAGTCCCCCTCCTACCACGCGCTGTCCGCGATGGCCGCCGAGACCCAGACGTACCTGATCGGGGGGTCCATCCCGGAAGCGGACCCGAGCAACCCGGAAAGCTCGGATCCCGAGGAGCGGAGGAGGAAGGGGAAGTACTACAACACGTCGCTGACATTCGGCCCCGACGGCGCGCTGCTCGCGACGCACCGCAAGGTTCACCTCTTCGACATCGACATCCCGGGGAAGATCCGGTTCCGCGAGAGCGACACGCTGTCGCCGGGTAACAAGGTGACGATCGTGGATCTGCCGGGGTACGGCCGCGTCGGCATCGCCATTTGCTACGACGTGCGGTTCCCGGAGCTGGCGACAATTGCGGCGCGGCGCGGCTCCTTCGCCCTTGTGTACCCGGGCGCCTTCAACATGACGACGGGCCCGCTGCACTGGGGTCTGCTGGCCCGCGCCCGCGCCATGGATAACCAGGTCTACGTCGCCATGTGCAGCCCCGCGCGCGATACGGGCGGGCCCTACGTCGCCTACGGCCACAGCATGGTCGTCGACCCCCTGGCTAAGGTCCTCGACGAGGCCGGTGAGGAGGAGGGCATCGTCAGCTGCGAGCTCGACCCCGCCTGCATCGAGGAGACGCGGAAGAGCATCCCCCTCTACTCCCAGAGGAGGTTCGATGTCTACCCGGACGTCAGTCAGGGGAAGATCAACTTCGATGAGCCGGATATACCCAAGGAGGACAGCTAAGAGGTGTTCTCCCGATTCTTAGGGGGTTATACTATCAAGCTATTGAATTGAATATCGCTGGGCGCGTTCAGATGGCAGCGGATAGGGATTTAAAAGCTTGCAAAGAGCCGCGGCGATTTATTCGTTCTCCGAGGGACAATGAACAGTCTAATACCCGTCTCAGGATCCATCTCATCGTCTTGCGAACGAGGAATTACTAATGAGCTATTGCTGGCCTGAGTTACGAGCTTTTATTACTATCATAGGAAGGCCACAAACCATGTAAGCGTTCAGTATCACATATCGTTACTCTGATCTACCCGTGCTGCTTAGCTTTCATCGCTTAGAGACACACTTGTTCGGGAGGGGCATTTGGCAAGATCGGGAATTGGGAACTGGAAAATTAGAATCGGATGCGGATCGCGTTTAGTGAAACCGGTTATGTGATACAATTGGTGGCTATATAGACAGTGGATAGCATACTCTATAGCAGCACATTCCCCCTTAGAAGGCTGGCTTTTCCGACTCATAAAAAATATATAATCTGCAGCTGATCTTATGTTGTAGAACCTAGCGCGTGGCTTCATCACATATCATACAAGGCGTTAAAGAAAACTGCAGACTTCAGGCACAGTCCCCAAGTCATCCAATGGAGTTCTGTCGCATGCCCGCGATGAGGACATTCCAATTTATATTTGGGGTCTTCGGATTCACGAGGTGATAGTCTCTCCGAGAGAGCGTAACCTGAGACACCAAATATCAGGGGAAATGGTGAAGTACAGAGTGAAAGGCATAAGGGTATCCTAGAAAGTGGCTCTTAGGATAAGCAATGATTAAATCACCATTAATACGTGCCTTTTTCGTAGCTATTCGGTACGGAGCCCAGTATTATTATTTATACGAAAGGCCCTCGTTCATGGGTCGCTGGGCCCCTAAAAAGAGGTCATTGACATCATCTCTTCCACCAAGGGCCCTCTAAAGTCCTATTAGTAGATCGCCATTAATCTTGTTTATGCTTAGTATTTAAAAGCTTCTGCCGCTTGCCATAAGATCGATTTCTGCTTCTTCCGTTCTTTTGGTCTCATACAACAATAGTTACCAGATAACTCTTTTCTCCTTTTAGTTCATAGGCTGCAATAGCAATCATCCATCCACATTCAATGGCGGCCGAAAGCCCCACCGAGACACCATAAGGAACCTCTCGAAGCAGCTGATGGTAACACAACATCTAATATGATTCCGCTTATGACAATATCACCAACCGCGTTCCCCGCTAGTCAAGAAGAGTATTCGTACTCCCAGAGTGGCGATAATACGGAGCCGCTTATAGAGCGTGGACTCAGTCGCCGGAATTCTTGGGCACCCGAGTTGGGCGGTTTAACGTTAGTTCTGTGCCCCACTTCCGTCATCGCTTTATTGGCTCTCCTTGGCTATGGCGATGCCCGGCCTCTGAGCAGATGGAATCTCGCCCTCTCGCTGAATACGGTGATCTCCATGCTGGTCGCGGTATCTCGAACCAACCTAGTCTTTGCTATCGGTTCCTGTCTCGCCCTAGGGGCAATGGAATTGGTTTGCAAAGAGAGAAGATAGCTTGCTTGCTCTCGGAAGATTTGATGAGGCTAGTCAGCGACAGTGGTGTAGTATGCGATTGCTCACCTGGCTCTGCATCCGGTAAGGCTGTCCAGTGAAACCTCCAAGACGAGTTTCACATTGAATATTTCTGCTGACTGTCGACACTAGCCATGGACAACTGTCGGCGCTCTGGCCATTCTATTACTGCTAGGTTTTGAACCTCTCCTTCAGTGCGTTGTGGACTTGGCAGGCCAGACAGTTACCAGCATCGACAAGATGGTGCCGCTCATCGGTCGTGCTGAGACACTCGATACCGGTATCCTGTCTGGGGGGGATACTCGATAATTGGTTCTTTTATGACAGAACCGACGTTGAATGAATCCATCTGGCCCATTTGGTATGTTTCTCATCCCGACCACGGTATGGCCGCCGCTTTCAACAAGGGTTTCTACAACTCGTCGAGTAGAATGCAATCGTCGATGTCGTTTCTCTATCCAATAGCGAGCTCTACTTGGCCTGCATATACTTCACTAGCAAACTGGAGTGCCTGCAGCGACGCATCGCGCTGTTTGAAGCGAGAGGAGGTGGAAGGTGATGGCTTAGGCACGATTAACTCTCACTGCGCACCCGCAGAGAAGTAAATTCATACGCCGCTCTTTCTCCTATGTCAAACTCACCCACTATGACACTGATACTGACTCTCGAAACTCAGATCTCGAAGCCTTCATGGCCGCCACGGCGACATACCAGCGCGGACTCACGTTCTCGTTTGGGCATCTAACCACCTTAAAGACGCCTATCGGCATAACCTAAGTTTCAGAACCGCGTGGGGAACAGAGATACCATCTGGAGAGAATGCTGTCGCCGCGACGGAATGCGCCCCATACATCTGCGTGAACGCTTATCCACTAAGAATCGTCGGTGGAATGCTGGGTGAGCGCGGCATTGCTTCCTTGGCAGAACGGGACCCCACATCATATCACTGTACGGACCAGGCTGGTCTCGCCAAGTACCTTGCAGCTTTTTGAGACGTGGAACGACCATTCACTCCTTTCCCAACATGTCGACTTCTAACGAAGCAACCTCGAACTCGTCGTCCCAGAACAGAGCCCAAAGAGCACGGTCTACCGGAAAACAGTTCTTCCCGGTTCACGTTGAACCAAACAACCGTCAAGATGACCCTAGACTTTGTAAATCGTGGCCTGCTGAGAGGATACGGGGGAGGACTTCTGGTATGGTTAGCCTTGACGGAGATTGCTATCTCTCGGTCGCCTCTAGTCCAACCCATCTATCAGAGCAGTAACTTCACAATAATATTCGACAGGGTGAGACGGACGGTCGCGATAAGTACATCAAATGTGACCGTCGCCGAAACCGGACGGGAGTGGGTGCTCCATTATCTAGTCCACTGGACGTATGTAACGCTTCCGCTCCTGACGATAGTCCTCAGCTTCGCCTACTGCTTACTCTCCGTCCTCCAGGCCCCCCGTCTGCGGCTGGAACCGCGGATGACGGACATGATTGCTACCCTAGCTCATTATATTAGTAGCGAGGCCCAGGCAGAGTCGAAATTAGAGGGTAGGAATGGGTAATTGGCGGAGAAAGCAAGGTCCGTCATGGTCAGATTTGGAGATGACGGCTATGGACTCGAGCTGTGGTCTAAATAATGGGAACATATTCCTAGGAGACGTAACAAAAGCGTGAATACGAGGATTGGGAAGTCTGCTGGGCTTAGTCGGATTGGATTTCAAGGTTGCTAAGACAGGCCTTGAACGGCGGTCATATGTTGGCTACAGGAGTGCTATCAACCGAAGTCTCTATAAGTTTTCAAATAAGACAAGGAAATTGCTATTTACGGTTATTCCCCCCTGAGCATGAACTCGAACTCTATCCCGAACAATGGCCCTTTGAAAATGGCATATGGGAAACGGCCTACAACCTTATAAGGCTCAGGCCTAAATATAATGAAAAGCTGTCAAGCATTAAATTAACAGACCTAGCGACAAGTGATATCAGATGTAGCATATTGATTTTGATTAGCCGCTCTATAAAACCCGGATCAGGTTTCACCACCATCGGGTCCAATTTGAGGTTCTGGTGTCGAGATGGCTTCTATATCAGGTTCGGAGTTGGGTTCCGGTTCAGGATCAATCTCTGTCCAGTTCCGCAACGGCCAGCCGTCCGTCCCCGGTCCTTCCTCGGGCCAATTGTCCGGCAGCTCGCCGAAGTTGAAGAAATAAGTCTTCTCGCAGCCGTAATCCTCGCACTTGAGGTCGCACATGCCGAACTTCTGGCAGAAGCACTCCCCGGCGTGGGGGCAATCCACGGGGGGCTGCCCCAGGATCTGGTGCCACGAGTACTCCATGACGCGGCCGGAGAACTCGTCCGTGAGCCCCGTCGTCCAGAGCCAGTTGCGGTACGACTTGTACTCCTCGACGGTCGTCCCGAGGATCCGCTCCTTGGTGACGGCGAACTGGGCGCCGCAGTGCACTCCGACCGCGTCGGGGACTGGCCTTCCCGGAAAAAGCTCCGTGAAGGCTCTCGCATAGATCGCCTCGGTCTTGGCACGCTGGTCCGCTTCGGGGTGGTCCCACTTGACGTCTGCATTCAGGTCCGGCTTGATCTCAAGTGGGCACCCAAGCAGCCAAGAGCAACGAAGCGTGGCAAACCCGTGCTTGACAATGTACGGGATTTGCAGCTTCTGCAGAGGCGGCACACCGTCTATTGGTACAATACATTCATCAGCTTAAGAAATTCGCAGGGCAAAAGCCGATGGTAGCCCTACCGTAAAGCGGATCTTCATTGTGCCACTGGTAGCGGCGACCATGCAAGAATATGACGATGTCGGGGAGCTTGTGATAGTTATCGATGATGTACCTGCATCAAGGTTAGCACAGTCCTGCCGCATCGAAATCTGGAGCGCCGCACGTTAGATAGACATTACTTTCATGGCCGATGTTCTTCTCCACGGTAAGAGGCGCCGTGGGGTCATCAGCGATGTATATGTGGGTAGGATAAAATGGAAAATGCTCAGGAATCCAAGAGGTGTTGTCGGCCTTGACGGCTGCCACAACCAGCTCAACCCGGGGTTCGACCCTCGGCGATGTTGAAATCGGTGGGGTGGCTAAAGGAGAGTAGCGGGCCAACAAGCCAACGACCGAAAGGAAGAAAACGCCAGCGATTAAAGAAGCTCGCGGGCGGGCTACGAGGCCGAAGAGAGCCATCGCGTGTCCCTCAGGATCATCTTCTTACTCCGAAATATCACCAACTCACTTGATTTTCCCGTTTTGGGCAGATGGACGTGGGAAGAGAGATCCTCAAAGCAGCTTCGCAAAAAAATACCGTGAGGCCAGGGGCTGAACAAGTCCCGATGGAGCGCAGGGCTGAGTCGCTGGCAAGCACGTGATTGGTTCGTGAACCCCTGAGCACGTGATTACGTTCCATTCTTGATGTTATGGCGCTAAACCCAATTCTAGTTTAATCCAGTAAAGAATAAGCCAATATTTTACATCGATTGATTTCTGAGTTTATTTATGTTTTTGTAGAGGCGTATCCATCATTTCTGATCAACTGTGTAGTGCCAGCACTCTAGCAATTCCCTAAATATGCGCCATGATCGTCATAAAAGGGAATCACAATTCAACAAATCCTCCCAGTTTATTTTATGAGCAATACAAGATCAAGGACCACCATAAATTTGTTGCTGCTGCTATTAATTCACCCTTGAGCAGATAAGGGGGCGACTGGGGCAAAGCTGGCACAGACGTACCGATGACGTATCAGCTCCATTGACTGCTTTTATGGGACGGCCCATCAAACGTTTCTCTCTACTTGATGTAGGCATCAACCCGTCTCTTAATGTAATATGCCGTTAACTAGCTAGATGGTATTATGCAATGTCGGGAGCGGATTTGCATGCAGTTACAAAAGTGTATGCATCAACTAGGCCATGCATAAGCAAGGGCTATCGTGGTAGCTACAGTGCCAAGAACTACATCGCTCCTTCATCTTCACTCTCGCACAAGATGACAACAAACGAGACACTGCCGCAGACTTCCCAGAAGTGTTCCTCGGTCCGATCAGTGTCCACTATGCCTTGAAGTTCATGCCGAAGTATGAAGTGAAAAACGATAACGGCAAGAAGATAACGGTGACGCCGGTGAAGACGAAAATGGCTTTGTTCTGCGTGTCAGCCATGATAGCAAGCTCATTCTGCTCGATGGAGCGCAGTTGGAAGAGGCAATCCGAGATAAGACCGTTAGAAAGTTCAGTGACTAATGCTAAGGCTTCCGGCTCCTTACCGAGTTCAATGAGTCGCGCAGATCAGTGTTTAATCGTTTCAATTGCGCAATCGACTCTTCCATCATATGTTCTGCGAAGGCAATCCTGTCAAAGGGCGACTCTCCGTCCTTATTTTCTGGAGGCTTGCCTGCCTCGACGTCCTGGTCTTCCAAGCTCTTACAGTCTTCCTTCAGCCGCTGGAAGAAGTCAAGTTTCTTGGTGAAGATTTCTTCCAGGACAGTGAGTTCATCGATGCAGACGAGGTAGGCTCGCACCAGGTTAATCGTCTCGTTCCGTTGTCATCGATCACACCGTCGCGCTTTCTGGACGTAGCAGTCAGTTTCAACTTACCAGATTGAAGTGTACGAACCAAGGGGCTAATATACCAGTCCATGGACGATAGCGTCATATGCATCCATCAACGAAGGCACACTATACCCCTGACGAATGTTGTGTGGCGTTGCGCCAACTTCGGTAATCAGATACACAAGGAATCACTCAACACTTTTTCGGAACCAAGTACTAGTCCCTGTCTCGGAGAATTCGCGATAGATTTCAGCGGATGCTGAGGCAAAATTGTCCCGCGACAGCTCTTCCCGTCCCATCTGAATATAATGGGGCAGATTGGCATTGGGATAATTCACGCCAGCGGCGGGGGACATAGTCAACAGAAACACTGGCTTGCGTCAGCATGTATGCAACAGCCTGTTAGCGTGGGAAACATACCGTCGTCTCGATGGAAGCTGCGAAAGGGGTTTCTGGCAATGTATGAATCCTTGAAAAAAGCATGCATTGCTAGAGACTGTGAGACATTTTCCAGCTCCGTGGTCCGGACGCCCTCTGACGGTCCATTCATATTCAGATGGCTACCTTCCGAGATTTGCCAGGGTAAATCCGCCTTTGCCAGTTCCCAGAAGTCCAAACCCTGGCCGACATATTGGGCCCTCCAAGTGAGATCTTTCTTCAGGTTCTCGTTGTTGTCGCCTGCAAAGATGCCGCTATCGAGGATGTCGGTGATCCGTTTCTCGTCGTTCAATATGCGCAGAAGATCCCGTGAACCCTGAATTGATTGTGTACTTCTGAGGTCGAGTATTTCCATCTCTAAATAGGGCCAACCTGCCCGGCCGGCCTTGGTGAAGGGCCTGCCCATTACTTTGGACCCGGTGTGGAAGAACAGGGCCTTGACCGACTGAAATCCGCATCAGCCTACGCAGACGAGTCCCCATGGGAGGACACTTACCGAATGAAGGAGTCCCACGCCAAGTGGTGCGTGCCTGTTAAGAGAAATAAGTTAATACCAATTCTAGACAATAGACATTGGGTCGCCTCTTACATCCATCGAATCGTTGCCCAAGAAGGCTTCTCATGGAAAGCTTTGGTATGTTATTAGCGTCTTGTAAAACGTGGATATCTTATGTCTTACCCCTCTCAATGTCCCCTAATTAAGCGTATTTCGTGACGCTCAGCCCTCATATCACCAAAATCACATATTGTAACCATCATTTCCATCCGCGGCTCGATGAAATGATTAATGGAAGGATAGAGCTTTTCCTCAGCGGGCATTCTGATCTTGGCATCGTTCCAGAAGCCACCACGCAAGAGGTCTTTGAGTACCGTGCTGCTTTTCACGATTTTTGGCCCACCTCCGCAATTCGTCGACTGCCTTCTCATACTTTCGAAGACGGAAATGTCGTTCTCGTAGCTCCTCGTTCGGAATTCCTGGAGGAGGATCTCTGGTGAAGTTCCCCAAGATCTTAGTAGTACTCACTGGGATATAAGGGTGTGAATTTTCCGATAGCTCGAAAGTCCCAATCTTGACAGGAGGCATTTTCGTCGAACTCGGTAGCTGACGGACAGGGCTATGTTGGTGCATTCTTGGCCAATATAGAAACGATAGCCCGGGGGAGGTTCACTGACATTGAGCTTCGTTGAGTCATTGCTATTCTTATGTACTCTTTGAAGCACCAGAGGCGGTATAGCGCCCGAACTACCCGAGTCGTGATTGGATAAAGTAGGGAGTGTGGGGGAATCCTCTATGTAAGCCGCGTATAGAATGTAGGCAATCGACTTAGCCATGGCGTGAAACAGCGTGAGGTCATTGGTTGGAACTTTCAGCTTATTGACGCGATGCAACCTCCCACTCTATAACGGCAGCTTATCCCAAGCAGCTAGCCATAAGCGAAGAGCCGGTACTAGCGGCCCTATATGTCTATCTATCTATAAATGCGCAGGATCGATATGCATGTCACTATGCACCAGGGGACGTCTCGTAACACAGTTCTGCTCACTTCCCCGTAATATTAAAGTCTACCAGGTCGTCCATCTCGCGGTTTTTTTCCACCACAGACGATCTGCACACCCCAATATGACTCTGTCTATCCGCGTCACCTATAGCCTATCTTCGGTAATAGTTTACCCATTAAAACGGCTCACAGGGCATCCGGGAGCATCGTTAAGTTTATATATATAGGGATCTCTCTGATCTGCATTCGGGGGCTCTAGGTAGGTCTATGTCACAATAATATGGATATCTTCGATGTGAAAAGGAAAATGAAGATTGTGTGTGATGATGAGCCCTCTAACAAAAGGCTAGCATAAATCCAACGCTACCGTCGCGTTCCGGTCACCGGATAGCCTTGGCCCTGTATTACTATTAGATACAGCGTTGGGACCGGGATTCCATGCTCAACCCTTTCATGATCTCAAGGGTCGCTCGGTTTGGTTTCTTCAAATTTTAAGAAAACGGTTAGCGGTTGCCAGGAGAAACTTGTAGATACCCCTTTTTTGATGGCCCGATAATTACCGGCAAGGGCTCTACATATATAATTAAAGGGCTTCACCCTCGACTGGTTAGAAAAACGGTGGGTATCAATGGTTTATCTATTTGATACTAAACTTTAAACTGCACTTTTCACATTACCTTTTACAGAAAATAAAAGAGATTTAATTTTTTGACATGTGAAGTAATTTTATTACCTTCTAGGCTGATTCTTCTGTCTCCCACCTTGCACTACCACTTTCCCGCTGATATCAATCTGCTTTTGGGACGCTTGATTCTTAACATGACAACGTCTACTTTGTTGCCTCCACTAGTAGCGACGCGAGACCATAATGGTGGGATGTAAACATACCATTGCTCCGATAATCTAATATGAAGGGCATATGTGCGTATGTATGCTTACACCTCATCGCCCGACCGGGATAATCCACCTTGACAGCGCGTTCATCATAAGTGCCGCTGGTAAACGTATCTAGGCTACGACCGATAACCCTTGAAATATGGTAATCACGATATTGTTGTCATTTGTTTGAGGTTGGACGAAAACGAAACCCCAACTTGTCCAACGTCAACCCAGACGTAGCGTTTAGATAACGAAAGGGCTGCAGCGGAGGACGCCTTATTATATCAGTCCCAAATAAGGCAGATCGCTTGCTAGGGGCCGGGGGGGAAGGGACGTACAACACCAGCGACTTTGTGGTCAACGCCAACCCACTATGAATCCGGCTCTATGCGGCTTATCTAGGGGAGAGCGGACGGGATCCCGAGTTTTCCGTGTGGTATGATCGTAGGTGGAGGTTTTGTCATAAATTGGCATTATCTGTAGGTGGTTGCCGCACGTGATTGTTCATAGATAACATCCAGACCCATGAAACCATTGTTATCAAGGAAGGCTATACGATACTACTAGCGCTTTCAGAGTTCCCAGAATAGTAGTCTTGATGTCTAGAACGAATACGACTTGATTGGCAGGTGCTCCGGTAAAGTGATTTGCCCTTACATGCTCCTGGGGAGAGCTACCAATCGCAGCTCTTGGCAAGCAAGTCGGCTAGATCCTCCAAGTACTTCTTATCAACCTTGTCGAACCCATTGAGCTCGGCGCAGTCAATATCAATGATCGCCACAAGCTTCCTCACATCTCCCTCACTCACGACAACTGGCACGACGATCTCGCTCTTGCTATCTCCGTCGCAGGCTATATGGCCGGGGAACTTCTCCACATCCGAGATCAGCTGCGTCGTCTGCTCCGCCGCGGCCTTGCCGCACACTCCTCTGCCAAATGGGATGACCTGGCATGCGACTTTACCCTGGAACGGGCCGAGGATAAGCTGCGGTCTGGATGCGTGCTTGGGATCAAGTGTGTAGAAGCCTTGTTGGAAAGGTGAGTGTGGGTATTGCAAGGGGTTCAGAGGTTGAGTTACCTGCCCAGTTTACGTAGTTGCTCGGCGAAGGCAGCGACTTATAAGCGTGCCATAAGAGCGACGCCGCGTTGGCTAAGTTGCTAAAGAGTCTCAGAAAGGAAAGACCCGGGGCAGAACAAAGCGCTCGACTCACCAGACCTGTAGATGGTCAAACGTGAGTAATTAATTACTCCTGCGAAGCATGCTGAAGCTGATATCACTGACCCAGTTTCTCTGCCCATCAAAAAGGCCCTCTGCTTGTAACAGAACTTGCTTGTACGCTTGTTCCTTGGTGACACCTTCAGCGAAGTTGGACGCATCGGCGTGGACCTGTAAATCAAGTTAGCTCATCCCCTCCATTGTAAGAGGGTTGTTCTAATCTTACCATTCTCGTTAAAAGTATAACCATAGGCTATTACCTTCAATACTGGGCTATACAAGCAGAAACAAGAATTTGATCAACAGGCTACGGATACTGTTGCCGGTAGGTATGTCCAGATTGTGGCATATCCATTAAACTATTCGAAGCATCGGCGACAACAAAATTTTTAAGGCAGATCAATATTTACGCTAATTGGCGGGAGTTGATTAAGTACCCACTAATATATTACTTACTACGTAGTACTATTAGACCTGTCAGCAGTCACAATGAAAGGTATGGAGAGTGTCAACGCAACTGAAAAGTCACTTAGGTGTAAAGGAGAACACGCCCTTTGATCTTACGGTGGTGCGTTCTTTGAACTCCACGCCGGCTAACACGGGAAAGCTAGAAATATTGTACCAGACATATATTATGGGTTGATATCCCCCTACGAGGCTTTATATACTGCCTACTACTGCTTAAGGTCCAGCTGCGTCTCGACTACGACTCCAACTTAGTTCCAATCCTTTTTCAAATATCAGACCTTAACCAGACGAAAGGGAAGGGTAAAAACCTCAGCCCATAGACGACAAGCATAAGGGACAGGGCGCGATCAACTCATGTTAAAGTGAACTAGCTGTATAGACTAGCTGCCTTCCAGATCTTTGGCCTGCATCGCCGGAGGGTACGAGGTGGTGCCCTGGACACGTCAGACGCAGTGGCTTGGCGAGAACCGGTACCCCTTTCCAGCGTGTTGAGTACCAGCTAGCATGGACAGAGAAGTCGGGAAGGTACTTGGTCTGAAGAGCACGACTCACGTCAGAGTGTATGGTGAAGAGAATATGCCGAAAATCCCTGCATCCCAGAAGTAAAGCGTCTGTCTCCTTTCTGTAGGGTAGACATTGTATCAATGATACCGCCGCTGCATTCCGATAGCATAGAAATATTTCACAGTGCTGGTGTAAGCGGGAGTCGGCATATTGGCAGGGTTCAGGAGTATTAAGATGATCTGATGGTGGATTTGGGATTGGAATCAAAACGCAGTGTGGAATCAAGCACTACCAAACATTGTGGACACCGGTTTCTAAGCAAGAGGTCCGTCACATATCGAATCTCAACAGCGATTCAAATCCGTTTCGTGGCGAGCGGTGTTCGGCTACCACAGTTGAAAGGTGTGATTGGCCTGGACAACCAGAGCTTGATACCCTGGCTTGCACTAATAAAACATTTCACCATGTGCGTTCAAAAAAGGTAGAGTGCGATTGTAGAGGGCTACCTTAAAACAACATTCGCTATATCTTCTCGCCAGCTATTTAACTTTCCCTTTCAATTCCACGATTTATGGCAGCACACAAACTAAACGCCTGAAAACGAGACAGGTAAGCCCAAACCACACCTTGGTGTCAAGTAACGTTAGTGCGAGCGAACTGGCCTCTCCCAACCGTCATCGGCGCCGTCGTGATTTGGGCGGCATCCTGCAACGGCGCGACCACGTAGTTGTATACGGCGTCCCGGAACTCATCGTCGTCAAGGGACTCGTTGTCGCACTGCAGGTCGCACTTAATGCAATGCTCGACGGCCTCCCTGTACGCCAGGCCGCCGGAAAATCCAACGCGCTCCAGCACGCTCGAGGTACGCTTGAAGCCGTTGGATGACCGTATATTCAGCAGCACCTGGGACGGGATGTTGGCGCATTCGGTTTCCTCGACATCGTCCCAGAAGTCATGGACCGACTTCCAAAGCATAACCTCCATTAACACGACCCCCAAGGCGTGTAATGACGGGTTGCCGTCGAAGTTGTTTACAGCGTCGCAGGAAGTATCTGATGCAACTGAGATATCGTCTCCAACTTTCCTGGTCACGAAGACTTGGTCGTATTCTACCTTCCCATGGCGTTGAATAAAATATAAGTCCTTGGAGGTGAGGGCTAAGGGGATCCAAGGCGTGCTGTGTAAGTTAAGAATACTTGCGGCAATCATAGACGCCATACGGTGTCTTCTAGACAGTGGAGGGGGCCGTAGTCTGCGGTCTAGGAGGTCTCTGAGCGACACAGTCAAGAAAGAGTCGCTGTCATCCGAAGATTTCAAGTAATAGACCCGGAATCTGCGCGGACTTTTGGCTGACTTATCGGTGACGTAGCCGTAGATGCCCGTGGGCGCTAGGTTCTGCCGTGTCCTGGCAAATGTATCGCAGAGGTTCGCAAGCTGAAGAGGTTCTGTAGAATCCACTCCCGTTCGGATCAGTTGCCCTTTATCCTGGTTGCCAACCTGCAGAGCAAGTTTTGGGAGGATGTGGGTGAGCTGTGTAGTAGGATGTGTAACTGTTCCGGACGCTGATTGCATGCTCGACAGGAGAGGCAGGTTTTCCCTGAATCTAACTCCCTTGGAGACTTTCGATTTCCTCGTCTCTGGGCTTAGACAAGCCGGCGGAGCGGACTGCGCTGGGGCAACCTTCGTGGGCCAATCGGCCATCCTTAGAAGCACCTCATCCCAGACCCAGCTCCTGTGCTCCTTGCCCTTCGAATCCTGCGGCTTATTCTCAAATGCTAGATGAAAATTCAGCTCTTTGACCACGCTTTCCTCGTCCTGGGTTTTGCTTATCAGCCGCGGCGCTGGAAGCTCTAGGTTGACGCTATGTAATTGCGCACAGCTGCAGGATAAACTCAGTCTCAGAGCATTGTATATGCTCCACGTCACAGCCTGCAGGAGGCTGAATAACCGCCTTTTCGAAGACCGCTTCCGAATAGGTTCGTTGCGAAGATTCCCTGCCAGAAGTCTCTCGAGTTTCCGATTCGTATTTGCTATCTTATTGACTGCGTCTTCATGTTGTGAAAATCTCAACGCAATGGCGACGGACTTGAGCAGCTCACGCTTTCCAGCAATACTTTCGTCCTTTATGACCTGTCCTGGGTTTAGTAACCTCGCTGGAGTTGATTATACAATGGGGCCACGCCTGTCGTTCTTGGGACGGCACGAACTGACCTTCCTGTCTGATCCAAGATCCAGTTTTATCCTCAGTTCCTGCAAAGCCTCTATCATATCTTTCACGAGGCCCTTGAAATCCGTCGCCGTATAGTCGAGCCGTCGTTCGACCTCCAGCCTGATTTTGTCGTCCAGCCAAAGAGGGCCAAAAGGCTCCGCCAGCAGTGGTTTGATGGCATCCGCAGGCACGATACCCCCTAGAAGTGTTTCGCAGGTGTTTTCGAGGATTCTCTGCTCGGTACTAAGGGCCCGAGCCAGTGAGTGCATTACCTTCGCAAGCCGCCGCATTTTGTGCACGGTTTCAATGACGCGCTCATAGTGCTCGATAGCGGAAATAATGAGTGGAATAGTTCCGAGAACCACTCCGACAACCTCGAGACCGGACATGGTGAGATGATCAACCTTGACAGATCGGCCCCGAAAGTGGTGTGCTGCACACCGGTGAACAGCCTTGAAGCTGAAAAGAATATCCTCAGCTGTGAACGTGAAAGCTTGGTGGTCTTCCTGAGGGGTGCTGCGCCTCCTGCGGGGTTTTCATGCAGGACGGGCTCAAGACGGGACGTGATTCGACATGGATATGTTGATGTCTACGGGTAAGCCCATAGCTGGCCACTAGGTCCAGGTCTGCGCAACTCTGCTTGAGAATGCCCATCTCGATTCCGAAAGAATCGACCGTAAAAGAAGCGCAGTGCTATATATAAATACACGATTGCTCCTTGAATAGCGCGCGAAATAAATATGGCTGTGCCGGCGCCAAGCTCGATTGCGGACCGAGTAGTACAATGTTTGGGCGGCTTCGAAAGCATCGCTTCGGCCCACCCTGGCATGCAGCTCGATGAGTCAAGGGAGAAAATAATCACGGCTATCAACGATGAGCTTGCGAGGTTCAAGTTATGGTCTGGGAATATCGGTGCCCACCGCGCGGGAAGAAGCTCACTAGACTACCGGCTTCGGGACTCGTCCCGTCTCAGAGAGCAAGTGGCAAAACTTCTTGACGAACTGACCCAGTCACTCGACGAAGGTATGTTCATATGATGGAAACACAAAGAAAGAGTCTGAACCAGATTTAGTGGAGGCAATATTGAGCGGAAAGGCGACACCATGGGACGAGGAGATCAGAGACGGCGGTGAGCTCGACGTTGAGTTGAATGATATACTTAAGGATGAAGAATTTGAATTCGACTCAGAACTGGATCACCTGTCCGTAGACATCACCGACATCATTAGTTCTTTGCTGCGACTTTCTATGTCGATAAGGAATCCAGCTCCTCATGACCGCTTCATGTCGGCAGAATACGCAAACGCAAAGCACTTCAACGAGTTCGATGTCCGGCACGTAGAGGCGAAGTACAAAGATGCAAACCAAGAATTGGTCAGACGACTAGGTGAAGCAATATCCAGGAGGCGGCAGTACTTCAAGTACCGAGAGTCGCACCACGCGAAATTGTCCCGGGGCATCAACTTCGACGAAGGCTCCACCGAGGCAGGCGCAAAGAGTACGGTTGCGTCATCGGTTCCTCTGGGAATGAAGGATTCTGGGAAATCGGCGCCAGCGTTCGGTGAACTAGACGAGGATGACCGCTCGGAGACGGGAATCTCTCAAACATCATACGCCACGACCGCACCAGGCTCTGAGAAACTTCGGGTCCCGCCTGTCCCAAGACAGTACATCAAGGGGCCTTTCGAATGCCCTTTTTGCTTCATGGTAATATCAGTGACGAACAGATTACAGTGGAAGTAGGCATTTACATTGTGGAGTCTAATGCAAAGAAATATATCGCTAATGGAACTTCTCAGAAAACATGTCCTAGGCGATCTCCGCCCTTACACGTGCCTGTTTGAGAACTGCCTCACTGCAAATAAAGAGTATGGCAGGCGCCATGAATGGATGGACCATGTGCTCCAAAAGCACTGGAAGATATGGAGATGCCCAGGATCATGCGAAGAATCTTGGTCCTCTGAAGCAGGCCTGAGGCAACATCTGCAAAAACTACACTCAGATATCGCAAGTGGAGGAGACCTGAATGCTATTATTGCGAGAAGCGAGCGAAAGAAACCGCTAGACGAAAAGACCGAATGTCAATTGTGCAAGGAGACATTAGAGTCAATCAAGCAGTACCAGCGCCACGTGGGGAAGCACCAAGTCGACCTGGCGCTCTTTGCTCTTCCCAAGATTGACGACGGTGGAGAGTCGGACCATGACGAGATGGCGGACGATAGTGAAGACGAAGTAGACGATGGCGAGGAGGTGGACGAGGAAGACGATGAGATATATACGGCTGAACCTAAAGATGAGAACGAATTACTCGACAATGAGCAGGGTGGAGGAATTAGCAATGTCGGAAGTGGCCGAGACGGAGGCGGGAATGATGGGGAAAGAGACGATGCGACAGACGTCTCTGGCGAGAATGTGAACGAGCAAATCAACGAAGGCCAGAGGAGTCCCGCACCAGGCAGCGCCAACAGTGACGCATCACAGGCGGCCGTCAGAGGCGGCCGTGACAATTTGGCGGACCTGAAGGATTACGGTATTTGGAGCGGGCGAGTGGATCCAAACAATCTATATGACGTGGGTTATATTCTTAACCCTGAAGTCCAACTGCCTGACCTCGGGACCCCACCAAATGCATAGATCTAGTAATGCATAAAGACTTCCACTAAAATACGCGATATATAAAAACCAGTAATAAAAATAAAATAAATAAAAATAAAAAGATTTTTAAATTTATAAATAAGGTACTAGATATTAAACGAGACGTATATATAAACGAAACGCTTTTTAACATTTTGTAATAACAAATTTAAATAACTTTATAATAATATATCGTATTAATTAAAATTAATCGGATTTTTTTTCGTTAGATACATTTATAGTGTTATCGCAAGTACGTACATTATTTCCGGGTTTGCCGTAAACGTTACATTTCCGTTTTTTAGTTTTAACTTTTTTTACGACGATTACCTTTAGCCGCTATAGGTTGTATTTTTCTACCACCCTCTTTTTTTTCGGCCAGAAAAGCTTATCCTTTTGATATAATAAATGTTTTTTCTTTTTTAAGATGTTTATTTTTAGTTTTTTGATATTTATTTAAAATATGGTTCGTTTCGCGTAATTAGGTACTTTTTTTTTTCGAAAAAAGCAATTTCGTATAAAAATAATAAGTTATTTTTTATTAAAAATTTAACCGATTTAATAACTTTTAACGAACTATTTTAATTTTTGATTTTTCTTTACAAATAATATCCTTATTTTATTATTTCCTTAATATTTTTAAAAGTTTTTGCAAACGAGGAACGAATGAGATTAGCTGAGGTTAACGGGAAGACGGTTAGCATAAGTATAATTACAGGAATTTCGAAGGTAGAAAAAACGGTATTAAGATCAAATGGAACGAAATTAATTACGGTGAATCCGAATTTAATATTATTAGACGTTATAGCAATTTTAAATGCATCGTAAAAGCCGTTAAATTTTTTTTAGCGATATAAGTATAATAACGTCGTATTAAATTTTTAATATATAACGAATAAATACGTTTTAAAGAAAAAAAATAAGATATGTTAAAAGGTTAAAGTTTATGCGAAAAATATACGGGTATATAAAATATAATAATATCGTAATTAACGTAATATTTTTCGAATTTTATCGAATAATAATTATTGTAATTATTAAAAATAAAAAAATGTTTCAGTTTTTCGTATACGTTTAAATATATTACTCGAAATATTAAAAGTATTTTATATTTAATTTGTTCGTTATTTAATTATTCTTATTTATTACAATTTTTAATTAATTATTAATAATAAGTTATTACGAAATTAAGTTTTAAGGTAATTTTTCCCCGTTTTAATAATAAATAACGGTACAACTTAATTTTAGAAATTAATAATTTGGATAATTATTTTTTATTTTTTATTTTTTATATAATTTATTTAGGTTTTTCACGTTTTTCAGTATTAGTAATTATTATACCCGTTATTATAAAAAACTTTATTAAAAATCTAATTTCGTTGAAATTATAAATATCTTTTTTTATATTACCGTATTTTGTGATAATAATCCGAATAAGCTCGAATTATTTGCGAAATTATTTTAAATTTTCGCATAATATCTTTTAATAATTAGTTTTTCAGTTTAAACGCGTTTCGAGTTTTTTTTTGCCGTTTAATAAATTTAAATATCTAATTAACTTTAACGCATTCCGTAACGCGTTACGTAAATAATAAATTCGCCATACTTTCAATATGCTAACGCCGGATAGGAAACGCTCGCGTATTTGGGTCGAAAATACGGTCGATAATCGATTTTTTTTGGGTCGGCGTTAATTTTTGCAAAAAAGAGATAATATCGGTTCGGGCGTTTTTATCGTTAAAACAGTATCTTAAGGTAAAAGGTGAAACCTTATAAATAGAACTAGGCTTTTTATAATTAAGTTTCGGGTTTGTTTTTTTAGCCTAAATAGTTAGGCTTATTTTCGCTTTTTTTATAAGGCGCTCCATATTATAATAGTTAAGAAATGGGCAATTAAAAATGTGTAGTTGGAATAGTTAAAAAAGCGTCTCGCTTATATATGCGTCTCGCTTATATATCTAGTACGTTAGCCTTATTTTTATTATTTATATAAAGCACTCATATAAGATATAAGATACTGTTAAGTTTAAGCTATATTTTTTAGGCTAAGTTAAATATATAAATATTATTATACGATATAATTCGCACGATAAATAATATACTTAAAATCTTAAAATACGATAACTAATTAATTATTTTTACGATTTAAGATATAAAGTACTTAATATAACGGCTAGGTTAACTAACCAACTATTAAACCTAAACGTACGAGTTTATGTTGGTAGGAGTATCGTATCGTCTAAGCAAAAAGGTAAACAGGAATCACTTAGTCACGTCTCGTAATACCAAGAATATTTTAGGTAACGAAGTTATATTATAAGCTGTCGCTATCTAACCACGGAATAACAAATGTATATATTCTTAGGTAGATTAAGATGGATGTCTTAATCTAAGTAAATCTAAGTAAATCCATTCTATGTAACCTAACCTATTTGGATCCTGTTTCGGTTTTTACCAAAAAACCGTTTCCTAGGGCTTAGCCGTTTGTGTTACAATACGATCCCCTTTTTTTTAAAAATTCTCGCCCCGAAGATTCTTTTAGTAAGTAACTATTTTTTATATCATATCAGGTCGTTTGGTTAATCGTAAACCTCGTAATCGTTCTAATTTTTTTTAAAAAAAAAGTTACTTCCCTTACTTACTATATTGTCAAATTTGGTTTCGAAATTATGCCGTATACTTTATATTTCGAAAAGGGTTTGTAATATATAATAATTAAGAATTTTAAGCGTTACAAGTAATACATTCGTTATACCAACTATTATTATAATAGTTATACGATCCTACTTTATTCTTTCGAAAATATTAGTTGTATTAAAAATCGTTTAAATTAAAAAAAGCAGCTTATATAAAAGCCTTTTTTTTTTCTAATTTTATTAGGATATTTTAAATAAAATTCCCGAAATTTTCGAATAAATTCCGCCTTTTGTTCGTTTAAAGAAATAATAAATCCCTTTTTATAAAAAAGGAGTTAAAATAATTTAGTAAGAGGTAGAAAGTTTGGATAAGTTAGAAAACCAAAAATAATTAAAGAAGCAAAACCGTTTAAAGGCCGGAACGTAGGCCGCCGTTTTTTCGGACTGGCCCGCCTTTGGCAACGTTATATAGCTTTCCATAAAGGGTTTAAATTAGGACATTATCTTTAGCTCTGCCGTTGTTGGTAAAAACCCTTTAATAGCTGCTAAACATTTATAAGATTTCTTGCGGGTTCTCAAATATTTTCAAAGTTTGGGTAATTTTTCCACTTAATTAAATATTAAATAAGTTTATCGATCTTTTAGGTGTCGAAAATTTTTTCTATCTTATATATTTGTTTTTCTTCTACCTTTATATCATCCTACTTAATATGTATTTTGATAGTATCTGCTATTAACTTAAATAAGGATATATAAAAAACGGGATAAAGCTTAATTTTAAGTAATATATGAGCAGTTGAGGTGATTTTCTGAAAGGGCTTGAGTTGTGGCCCTAGGATTGCATGAACAAAGCAGGAAGTAGCTATATCTGGCTGCTCTCCCCCCCAGATTGCAGATGAGTAGGAACCAGGAATCAAGACTCTAGCCCACAGATCAAGTGCAACACATCTGCCGACATAATAATTTTAATTAATAATTATTTTTTGAAATTTCTTTAATTTCATAAGGGCCGATATATTTAGAATTAAGTTTTCGATTAAGGCGTTTTATTTGGATATTTTTAGTGGCTAAGTAAACTATGTTTTTTTTTTAAAAAAAAATTAGGTTTTTTAATCGTTTTTGGTTATAGTATTTTTTCTAATTACGTACGAATTCGAATTTTGTTTTTATCTTTTAATATAACTACTTAAGTTGTTTTAATGTAAAAATAATTTTAACATTTAATAAGCCTTATTTCTATATATATTTATAAACTTTTAAAGTAAAATTAAAATTAGTTATTAATAATATTATTTTAATATTTTTATAATAATTAATATTATAAGATATTTAAGCTATTAGTAATTTTTTAACTTAATTATTTTATTCGTAATTAATATAATATAGTAAGTATATTCTTAATATCTAGTATTTTTTTATTTATCCGTTTATTTAAGGTTAAAATATATTAAATAATTTATAATTTAAACTGATTTATGTTATTAGCTTTTATTAAAACTTAAAAATAAACGTTACACTTTTATCCGAAATAATTTTATACGGTAATTTATATATGTTAAAAATATTTTTGAAAAAAAATATATTATTTATTAAATATTAATATTTTCGTTATAAAATGAAAAATAAAAAAACTTAATAAATTAATTAATAATTATAAAGATAATACCGTAATATATATTAGTAATTAGGTTTTTTAATCAAGGAAATTTAGTAATAAAATTTATTATAATAAAATTTTATAGTTATTTTGCGACTAATGACGATTATAACTTTTTATATAGTTTATATCATCGTATTTTTACTTTAGCGTAAACGTTATATTAGTGTAAGATTTTTTTATATTACATTTTTTATTTTAAGGAAATGATAAGTACGTTAAAAGCGTTTTAAGATTTTATAAATTTTTAGGTATCTGTATAATTAATGTTTTTATATATTTCGTTTTAAATTTTGTCGATTTTTTTCGGGAACCTATAATTTGTTTATTTATTTTTGTAAGTTATTATTATATATTTTGATTTTTAGGTATATATTTAAAGGTATTATTTATATTATTATAATTTATTATAAGCGTAATTTTTTTTCATAGTAGTATTAAATATTACGTAATTAACTTTAATAACTTTTTTTTAAAATCCGGTTAGTTGCTAAAAACGTCGGCTTTATTATTATTTTTTAAGCCTTTATAGTAAATAATAACAAAATCGTATTCCGTTAGTTTTTTGTCAAATATGTTAGGATCAGAGTGAGAGGAACAATACGGGTATGTCAAGAACTAGTCTGAAACTTGCCCTTCTTCCCTTAGGGGGGAATGAGCAGCTACCTATAAGGGCGGCTACCCCGCAGAGACATCGTAGCGGTTGCGTAGCGATGAAACCTAGCGTGTTTGGCGTCCTCTCTGTGACGCGCACCTCCATCCTTATCCCCTTAGCCCCTGACATTTTTTTACATAGCGAAATTATCGTGTTATAATTTTTTTTGTCGTAGTAAATCGGGTAAAACTTTTATGATCCGTATAAATCTTAATTTAATATTAACTACTTTTAAAGAAATATTTAAATTCGCAAAACGCCTTAATAATAATTATAAAATTTTTATTAAGAATGAAGTAACGTAATTTAAATTTTAGCAATTTATTAAAAAAATAGTAAGATATAATATACCTTAATTATTTCGTTATCTGATTATTATATTTAATATATAGTTTAACGTATCGGTTTTTAATTCGATTAAACGATTTAGGTCGTATATAATTAATATCAATTAATTTATAATTATTTTTTTTAATTTATTAAAAGGTTTTTTTCCTTTTTGTTAATAAATTTGTTCAAAGATATTATTATTTAATTAAAATTTTTTACGAATTTTTGATAATAATTAGTAAATTTAAGGAAAATTTATATTTTTTTTAATTATAATAAACCTTACCTAATTTCGTATTATTGTGATTTTTTAAGGTTTATTTTAATATATTTGAAAATAATCATATAATTTAAATAATTAATTTTTTATATATAAAATGAGCTTTTTTCGCGTTAATTAGTAAGTTAATATTTTGAAATAATTATAATACTTTATACATAGATTTTTCGTATTATTTCTTAATTTTTTAAAAAAATAAGAATATTGTTAAAATAATATATTATAAAAATATTAAAGTATTTCTTAAAAATATAATTTATTATATGTTAGAAAATAGCAAATACGTTAATAAGGTTTATAATAATAATAAAATATTCGTATAAACCGTATTTGGTTCGAAATGTTAATTTTATTTATGTTTTTTTTTAATTCGAATTAAATTATACCCATTTTTAAAGTTGAAACTAATAATTTATTAAGTTTTATAAAAACGAATTTTTATTTCGTTAATTAAGGATAATAACAGTCGATTTTTAATAATAACGTTATTAAATTATTAATAATCTATAATTAATTATAATTTTTTTATTTTTTGTAAGTACGAAAAATATAAAATATTGAGCTGGTAATTTTAATAATTGAATTTATCTTTTTCTTAGTCGATTTTCCAAATATTTTTTAAATGCATACAATTTCGTTAAAATTATAAATAAGGTAAAATTTAGTAAATCTTTTTTTTAAATAATTTCGTAATTTTATTTATTATATTTTAGTAATTTCCTTTCGAATTTCTTTTAGAATAATCGCTTATATTAATAGTATTATAATAATATATTAGTTAAATTTTTTAACTTTTGGGGTTGCTATTATAAATTGTTATTTAATTATTGTAGTTTTGCTTTAATAATAATAATAATAATATATCGTATTTCTTTATGATACTTATTTTTTTTATCGTATTCCTATGAGTAGTAAGGTATTTACCGTATCTTTATACTGGTATTGGTCGTTATCTTTAATTAAGTGTTAATTTTTTTTTATTTTTTTTATTTTTTTGCATTTGTCGTTAAGTTATAAAATTTTTTTTACTTAGTTAGTTTTTTTAATTAATTAAAAGGTTATACTAACGTAATTATACTTAAAAAAAATTATATCGTAATCCATTAACGTTACGATATCAAAATTAATTATTATATTTCTTTCTGGGATAACAATATCGAAGTGATTAATTTTATATATAATTTTTTTATTATCGTAGAGAAATGGTTAACCTTCGGCGGTATTTGTAATGTAAAGGTTTTTCTTATATTTTTATAATAATCTAAGTTGGTTAACTACTTTAAGTATAATGTAATTACCTTCTAAAGCTCCGTTATTTATTATAACGGTATATTAATATATTTTAATCCATATTTTTAAAAAATAATAAGGTTATTATTATCTCTTATTACTGCTAATGTCCTTTTTAGGAGTTTTTTTTTATTTCTCCTATGTCTTGCCATGTTACGGCTTTTTTATAAGTAGTTTTTTGGGGGGGGTTTAGCTTAAGTTATCGTACTTACGTATATAGCTAGTTAATTCTTTTCGCGTAACTGCTTTATATGTTTTTATTATTATTTTATTTCATTTTTTAGTTCCTTAATTCTTTCGTTTATTTTTTTATTATCTTACTAAAATTGCTTAATACTTACTGATTATCGGTCCGTTAAGTTTTTTATCTTTACGCTGCGATACCGATTTTGACTTTAAAGTTATTAAACGTTTCTTTCGATTCGTACTAGGACCTTTTCTTACTTTTAATTCTATTTCTTTAATTATGAAGTTTTTTCGTTTATTGCTCGTATTATATCTTATGTTAAAAAGTTTTCGTTTTCGCTCTATAAATTTTTAGTAAACTATACGAGATTTGCTAAAATTCCTCGCCTTTTTTTAAGGTTATAGGTTATAGCTAGCTAACGGTGTAAATTTGCGATCAATTATTTCGTCGCTTTATTTAATTTTTTCTAAAATATTCTTTTCTGCAGTCGATATTCGCAAGTATAATAAAAATAGAAAGGATTCCTTTATGGGCATTTTTATCTATTAGACTAAGTTTAAGCTGCTATTATTCTATTAATTCCCTCTTTGCTAGTTCTTCCATATAAATAACGGTATTAATATTAATTACGTAAGTTTATTCCTTATTATCTTACGAAATTAAATTCTTAATACCATATACGTAATAATCGTTTAACGATATATTATTTTTTTCCTTATAAAATAGGTATTAGGACTTATTATAATAAACGGCTTTAAATTAATTATGTTAGTTAACTTTTTTAAATACTATAGTTTTTATCTATTCTTAATAATCTTAAAGCTATTCCTTAAGCATTTATGCTGATTATTGTTAATAAGTTTTTAGTTATTTCTTAGATAATAACTATCTTTCTATAAAGGTTTCCTATTTTTTATAATTTTGTAACTATTTACGTAAGAATTTTTGCTATTTTTATCGTTTTCGTATAACTTTTTGTAATATTTTTTAGCTTTTTTTTTCCTTATTATATTTCCGTATTTAAGGTATAGAGAAAATTTGTTCCGCGTCGTATTATGGCGAGAATTTTTCCTAACTGCGCTAAAGTTATCCTATAGGTATTAGGGTCCAGGACTTATCTTATCGCGGTTTCTTGAATAATCTACATTAAAATACCTTATAACTATTTCTGCCGCAATTTTAGTATTTGATACGTCGTATTCTTTATCGTTAAATAGTATTAATCTTTATAAATCCTGCGGCAGTTCCATAAAAGATGTTTTGGTATCGTAATACGTTAATCTTAACGATATAACGTAATTTATTATCATATTTTCTTTTAGCGTTACGAATTTATTAAGCGTACTATTAATCGTCGATTTTTATTACCATCGCGATATAATCGGTTAAATACTTTAATCGATCCATTTTAAAAAACTTTTCTTAAAGTTTTTTCCAGGCCGTCGAAAAATCGGGCTATTAATATTTTTTATTCCTAATTAAGCTTTGAAAAAAATTAGAATAACTCGCTATTATAATTAAAGATAATCCTTTTTATCGTAATTACTAAATTTTAATTGCCGTTTTCATTTTTTCGTTTACTACCCCAAAAGCTTTTATAAAAATTTGCTTAAATTTCTTATAATCGTTATATACTTTTACTACTTCTAATATCTATTATTTTAAAGGTACTATAATATATTCTCTTACAGCAAATTCGAACCAGGTAATAACGTAATTAAAAAGTCGTCCGGCTACAAAGTCAACTCGTAAAATAAATATAACTAATCGCATTAGGAAATATCCAAAATATACTCGGTATTAAGTTAAAAACAACTATAATTTAATAAACGTTTTATCGAAAAATTTAAATTTAAAAACTTTTAATATTATTTCTAATTCCTTACTAAGCGTTATTTGGATAATTTAACTCATATTAATTAATTCTCTACCAAATACCTGTCGTATTTATTCTTTAAAAAATTTCTAAATAGTTTAAAAAATCGAAATAAATTACGTATTATCTCGTTCAAACTAACTAATACGTTAATTTACAAAGTCCAAACGTCGAAAAATTTCTTTTTTAATTAAAAAAAGCAATTATTCTTTTTCGTCCAAATCTAATTATTATCCTCTAGGACCTTATAAGCGAGTTATTTACTAGTAAACATATTATCAAAAATATTGCTCAAAGTTTAACGGTACTATTAAATAAAAGCTTACAACGTGTAACGGCTAAGTTAACTAACTAA
Source organism: Monosporascus sp. GIB2 (assembly GCA_004155935.1). Classification (NCBI taxonomy): domain Eukaryota; kingdom Fungi; phylum Ascomycota; class Sordariomycetes; order Xylariales; genus Monosporascus; species Monosporascus sp. GIB2. Next base: position 97,459 of record QJNV01000071.1, on the reverse strand, counting down.
CTATTAAACCTAAACGTACGGATTTATATTAGCAGGAGTATTATATTATTTAAGTAAAAAAATAAATAGGAATTACTTAATTACGTTTCGTAATACTAAAAACGTTTTAAATAACGAAATTATATTACAAACTATCGCTATCTAACTACGGAATAACGAATGTATATATCTTTAAGTGTATTAAGATGGATATCTTAATCCAAGTAAATCTAAACTGGTAGATTAAGATAGATATCTCAATCCAAGTAAATCCATTTCACGTAACCTAACCCACTTGGGTCCTGTTGCAGTCTTTGTCAAGAGACCGTTTCCTGGGACCTAGCCGTTTGTGTCATAACACTTATATTATATAGCTAAACTATTTAAACGAAAATTCTTTTTAAAAAAGAGAGTAAATTTAAATTTATAAATAAAAAATTTTTAATTTAAGTTAATAACATTAATTATTTTATAATAACGGGCCACTTATATAAGCGAGAAACTTTTATAACTATTTTAACTATTTATCTTAAACTGTTTATTTCTTAATACCAATAGTATAAAACGCTTTATAAAAAAGCGAAAATAAACCTAGCTATTTAAGCTAAAAAACGAAACCTAAAACTTAATTACAAAAAGCTTAATTATATTTATACAATTTTATATTTTACTTTATTAAACCTTTTTATCGATAAATACGTCTAAGCTAATAATTATTCTTTTACAAAAATTAAAGCTAGCTCAAAAAAAAATTCGATTATTAACCGTATTCTCGATTTAAATGCGCGAACGTTTCCTAACCGGGGTTAATATATTAAAAATATGGCGAATTTGTTACTTACATAACGGGTTATAAAACGTATAAACGTTAATTAAGTATTTAATTTTGTAAATGGTAATATAAATTTTAAACGCGTTTAAATCGAAAAATTAATTATGAAAAAAATATTATACAAAAATCTAGAAATATTTCGAAAATAATTCGAACTTGTTCGGATTATTATCGTAAAATACGGTAATATAATAAAAAATATTTACAATTTTAACAAAATTAAATTTTAATAGGATTTTTTATAATAACGAATATACTAATTACTAATATCGAAAAACGTAAAAAACTAAAATAAACTTGATAAAAAATAAAAAATAAGTTATAATTATTTAAATTATTAATTTATAAAATTAAGTTATATAAATATTTATTATTATAACATATTACGGAAGCTCACCGCTTGTTTTTTTTGGCACCTCGTAATAACTAATCCAAATAACTTAACTATAACATATCTATTTAATTTAAATCAACCGTATTCTCTGTCGCTAACCGTATATATAGCTCTGGAACAAATGCACGCATTATATTAAAGCTTGTTGCAAATGTTATATTACTATTCCTTCCTCTTAATTCGTATGCGACGACTACCATTAATAGCTATTACCACCGCGTTTCGACCACCACCTTTTTTAACGGTTAAAAACTTGTATATCGTATATAGTAAGTATTTTTTTTGATTGAGATTCTCTGTTTTAATAATTATATACACGTAGGATCGAATTGTTGCTTCGATAAGTCCTATAATACCGCGACGCGCTCCCCGACGGCCCTCCGACGCGCCCCATAACAAGCCCTATAGCCTTACCCCGCAGCCTTGCGACGCGTCTTCCAACAAAGCCCTATAGCCTTTTATTTTGCGAATATCTTCTACGTATAAAGCCGGACAACAAACGCTCGCGTATATGGGTCGGCAATTTGATCGATAATCGTATTTCTGTCAGTCGGCTTTAATACTTTCGAAATAAGAGTAATATTAACTGGAATAAGTTGGGGGTTAATCAGTTGCATACGGGTTGGCAAAAGGGAATGGCAATATACGTCTATAACAAGCCTTAATATAATGTATGCACTTATCTAAAAGCTGTAGATACGGTTGGCGAAAGATAATACAATTGATTTGGGTTGATTTGATATGTTGTGGTTAAGTTATTTAGATTAGTTGTTGCGAGGTGCCAAAAACCGAGCGGTGAGCTTGTATAGTACGTTAGTAAAAAAAAGATTATATTAAAACTTAATTTCAGAATAACTTATTATTAATAACCGAGTAGAAAATATTGTATTAAAAAATAATAATTAAATAACGAATAAATTAGGTTTAAAATAATTTTAATATTTTAATTATTATATTCGAACGCGTACGAAAAAGTTAAAACGTTTATTTTATTTCTAACAGTTATAAAAATTACTATTCGGTAAAATTTGGCAAATAACACTTTAATTACGATATTATTCCATCTTATATACTTATGTATTTTTATAACAATTTTTAATCTTTTAACGTTTTTTATTTTTTTAGTTTTGAAACGCGCTTGTTCGTTATATATTAAAAGTTAAATACGACGTTATTGTATTTATATCGTTAAATAAAATTTTCTTCCCGGTTTTTACGACGGGGTAAAAACTATTATAAGGTTCGATAATATTAAATCCGGATTTACAAAAATTATTTTCGTTTTATTTAATCTTAATACCGTGTTCCTATTAACCTCCGCCGGTTTTATTCGTTACTTATTATGAACATCATTAAAAATATTAAAGAAATAATAAAATAAAAATGTTATTTATAAAGAAAATTAAAAGTTATTAAGATAACTCGTCAATAATAACACTACAATCGGTTAATTGTTTAATAAATAATAACTTATTATTTTTATATGAAATTCTTTTTCGAAATTAAATTATTTAAATCTATTTTAAAAATAATTTATTCTTTATCTAATTATTATTACTATTTAATGCAATTTTCTAACCTGTTACTAATTATAAATTCCTAAGAAATTAATCTTTAAAATAATTTTTTTCCGTTATAATAATAAATAATGATAAAACGTACTATATAAGTTTACCATTTAAATAACTTTACCCCTTATTATTTAGTATTTTTTAATATCAAGTTTTAGTTAATTAATTATAATATATTATATTAATTTAAATTAATCGAATTCTTTTTTCATTAAACGTTTTTATGATTTTTTATAAGTGCGTATATTATGTTCGAGTTTCCTGTAAATGTTATATTTCCGTTTGTTCGTCTTAACCTTTTTGTGACGATTACTTTTAACCGTTATTAGCTCTATGTTTTTATTACTTTTTTTTCGGTTAAAAAATTTATTTTTTATAAAATAAATATTTTTTCCTTTGTAAAAATATCTATTTTTAAATTTTTTTAAATTTTTAAAGATATATTTTAGTTTACGTAATTAGAAAATTTTTTCTCGAAAAAAATAGTTTCGTATAAAAGTAGTAAGTTATTTTTCTTTAAGAAATTAACCGTTTCCACGACTTTTATTAGCGAGTTACCTTGGTAACATTTAATTTTTTTATAAATATAGCTTTAAATTTTTTTTTCTACTTTTTAAGTATTTTCTGAAATAAAAAACGAATGGAATTAATAAAGGTTAACAAGGAAACTATTAATGTAAGTATAATTAAGAAAATGTCTAATTTGAAAAAAAAGGTATTAAAAATAAGTAAAATAATATTAATTCTTATAAATTCGAATTTAATGTTATCGAACGTTATAATAATTATAAATACTTTATAAAAAAGTGTAAAGAAATTTCTTTAAACGATATAAATATAATAACATCGAATTAAACTATTAATATATAAGAAATAAATGTATTTTAAAATAAAAAACGTTAAAAAGTTAAAACTTATATAAAAAAGACGCGGATATATAGAGTATAATAATATCATAATTAACATAATATTTCTAAATTTCATCGAATAGTAATTTTCGTAACCGTCGAAAATAAAATAAAATCGTTTCGATTTTTCTATACTAAATTGGGACGGGGTTCACTTTCTAAGTATATATGCAGAACATCTTAATCAGAAGCTTGGAGGGGGAGAAAAATGTCGGGCGTTGCTATGTGGTATGGAAAGCTACATACAAAGGTTGTCGGGTCGGCATTTTATAAACCATCGCCGACCCACTTAGAGATGCTAGAATCTTCGACGGCGCGTGTTGTCGAGCTAGCACCTTGCAGCCTAGCATCAACTCTAATTCAGTACGCGTTCAAATATATTAATCGAAATATTAAATTTATTTTAAACTTAATTTATTTGTTATTTATTTATTATTATTTAATAAGAATTTTAATTAGTTATTAATAATAACTTGTTACAAAATTAAGTTTTTAAAAAGTTTTTCTTTGTTATAATAATAAATAACTTAAATAATTATAATTTATTGTTTATTTTTTATTATATTTATTTAAGTTTATATATTTTTAATATATTAACGCTGAATAGAAAGCGTGTGCGTATTTAAGTTAAGGATATAATCAACGATTAATTTCTTTTTGGTTGTTATCAATTTTCGCAAATTAAAAATAATATCGGTTCGAGAAATTATACCGTTATGTCGGTTTTTTAAAATAAATTTAAGGACGTTGTATATTGAATAAAAACGTTTATAATTAAGTTTTAGGTTTTGTTTTTTAATCTAAATAGTTAAGTTTTTTTATAAGCTATTTTATATTATTAATGTTTAGAAATAAATAATAAAAATTAGATTATTAAACTAGTATAAAAATAAAGAGCGGTAAGTTTATATAATCGGTGAGCTTATATTGTACGTTAATTAAATTTTAAAAATTAGTAATTTAAATATTTATAACTTATTTTTATTTCGTTATTAACTTTATTTTAACTTTTTACATTTCTAATATCAGTAATTATTATACCTGTTATTATAGAAAATCGTATTCAAAATTTAATTTCGTTAATATTATAAATAGTCTTTTTTATAATGCTATATTTTACGATAATAACCCGAATAAATTCGAATTACTTATGAAATATTTTTAACTTTTCGTATAATACCTTTTAATAATTGATTTTTCGAAATAAATACGTTTTAAGTTTCTTTATTATTTAATAAAATTCGATGCCTAATTAGTTTTAACGTATTTTATAACGTATTAAATAAAGAATACATTAGCTACATTTTTAACAGATTAAAACCGGATAAAAAATATTCGTATATTTAGGTTAAGGATTTGGTCAATAAGTGATTTTTTTCGGTCGACTGTAATTTCTACAAAAGAGGGATAATATCGGCTCGGGCGTATCAACTGTTAAAACGGTATATTAAAGTAAAATATAAAAATTTATAAATAAAATTAATCCCTTTATCACTAAATTTTAAACTTCAGTTTTTAACTTCAATAGTTAAGTTCATTTTCGCTTTTTATAAAGCATTTTATAATGTTAGTATTAAAACATAAGCGATTGAAGATAGGTAGCTAAAATAGTTAAAAAAGCGATTCGCTTATATATATAACTCGCTTTTATATATATGACGTTATATTCTTTTATTATCTTTGTAATTTAAATAATTTCAGCTTTTACTATAAATTCGTTACTTAAAACATTTTTAATAATATAGAACTTTATTAAATTAATTATTATAATTTAAACTTTATAATTTTCTTAATATAAACCCGTACATTAAAGTTTAATCATTACTTAATGTTAAAAGTTGTGTAAAATATATAATATATGTCGAAATAGTTATAAAAAGAACGTAAGTATATAGATAAAGATTTACTAGTTACAAGTAACCAATTATAAGGTACGTATAACTGTTTAAAATATAATTGCTTTAATTATTCTCTATTTAAGAATTAAAAGAACTATGTAGTTACTTTTAGTTAACGAATAGGTTATCTTAATTGTAATTATATAACCCTAACACTTAACTAGCTTAGTTATTATACTCAGCCTTACTTTAACTACGTTAACTAGCTATTATATTAGTATTATAACGTTATAAAAGAATTTAATATATTACGATATGCTTATAGTTCGAACTCGGAGTAGAATTCATTTTTTTTAAAAAATAAATCTGTTTTAAAGTAGTAAAAAATAACTTTTTTAAGAAAAGAGTGATAATTATTACGGCATTTATTAACAACTTAGATTAAAAATTATAACATTATAAATATAGAGGTATTTTATATCTTTTAAATAATTTTCTTCTTTTTCTTTTTATATAAAAATAATATATGTTACTTAACTTAAAAAAGGTTTAAGATCGTAATAAGAATATCATAAAAAAATAATAAAAATAGTAATACTAATAATAATAATAGCTTTTTTTTATTTTAAAACCGTTTTTCATATTAATTTTGACGAAAATATAACTTAAATACCTATTATATCGGTTTTTTTTTTAACTTTTTAAAATCTTTGTTTTCAAAACCTTTAAAGTTATAAATATATAAATAGCTAAGTTAAAAGCGATTTAACTATTTAAAATCGTAAGTAATATTTGTAAAGGGAAATATTTATTACTATATATATTATAACGTACCATTTAAGCGAATTAAATATGTAAGCAAACTGAATAGTTTTTCGCACCTTGTAATACTAAATTTAAATTATTCAATTATAACGCATTAAATTAATTCAAATTAATCAAATTTTTTATTACTAAACGCCTTTATATTCTTCTTATAAATACGCCCAGTATGTCCGGGCTTGTTGTAAACGTTATATTTCTATTTTTTCGCTTAGACCTTTTTCCGACAATTACTTTCGGCCGTTATTAGTTACGATTATTTATTATAATTTTTTTTCGTAGTTATAAAAGCTTATGCTTTTTTTATAGTAAGTATTTTTTTTTTGACAACGTTTATTTTTAATTTTTCGGCGTTTACTAGGGATATGGTTCGTTTCGCGTAATAAGCCGTATTTTTTTCGAAAAAAAGCATTTTCGTATAATAATATTAAGTTATTTTTTATTAAAACATTAACCGATTTAATTATTATTGTCAGCAAGTTACCTTAATAATCTTTAATTTTCTTTTATAAATAACGTTTTTGTTAAATCGTTTCAATAATAGTTTTAAAAGCTTTCGTAAGTAGGGAAATAACGAAGTTAATAAAGGTAAATAAAAAAAATTAATATAAATATAACTAGAATTTTTATTTTAAAAAAACGCCATCAAGATTAAATAAAATAAGTTCCGTTTTTGCAAATTCCGATTTAATATTATCGGTTATTATAATAGTTTTAAACGCGTTACAAAAACCGGTAATAAAATTTTTCTTAATAATATAGATAACGTAATGTTATATAAAACCTTCGATATATAATAAATAAACGCGTTTTAACGAAAAGAAATCAAATATGTCGAAAAGTTAAAGTAAATAAAAGCAATTAATAGGTATATAAAATACAATAATATCGTAATTAGCGTAATATTTTTCGAATTTTATTAAATAGTAATTTTTATAACTGTTAACAATAAGGAAATATTTCGATTTTTTTCGTACGCGTTTAAATATGTAAATCGAAATGTTATATTTAATTTAAATTTAATCTATTTATTATTTAACCATTTTTATTTATAATAACTTCTTAATTAGATAAAAATAGGTTATTAATAAATTAATAAAAAGGCAATCTTTTCCTATAAATAGAGTAAATAAAGGTAAGATTTAACCTTAAAAATTCATAGCTTAAATTATTATAAATTATTTCATATTTTCTATTAAATCTATTTAAATTCTCCACGTTTTTTTATATTAATAATAACTATACCGGTTATTATTAAAAATTTTATTTCGTCGAAATTATAAATATTTTTTCCATAATACCGTATTTTACGATTATAACTCGAATAAGTTTAAACTATTTATAAAATATTTTTAAATGTTCGTATAAAACTTTTTAATAATTTATTTTTCGATTTAAACGTATTTCGAATTTGTGTTACCGTTTAATAAAATTGATTACTTAATTAACTTCGACGCGTTTTATAATATGTTACGTAAATAATAAATTCGCTCTATTTTTAATATATTAACGCTAGATAAGAAACGTTTACGCATTTAAGTTAAAAATTTATTCAATAAACGATTTTTTTTCAGTTAATGTTAATTTTTGCATATTAGGAGTAATATCGGTTCAGGCGCGTATACTGTTATATTAGTTATATAACGTAATTTGGGCGATTTGATAAGTAAAATTAAATGTTACATAATTAAGTTTCGGCGTTCGTTTTTTAGCCTGAATAACTAGGTTTATTTTCGCTTTTTTTGTAAGCCGTTCCATATTATTAGTGTTAAAAATGGATAATTAATGTTAAGTAGTTAAAATATACGAAAATCTATTCGGTTCGCTTATATAATACGTTATATATAAATATTAAGAGTTAATAAATTACCTTAATAGTAATAATAACTAGGTTTAATAAAGTAATTTATAATATTGTAAGATTACATATATAGTTTCTATATAAAGCCTTGCATTAAAAGGTTTAAAAAAATACATAGAAATGAATAGATAGAAGTAAAAAACCCGATATCGACCTATCTTAAAAAAGCTAAAGGATCTGCGGTGGTCGTGTAAACTTACTGCCGTTTGGTCGAAGAAGGCTGTAGTTACTTCCTCTTAGGAAAGTTGGTTCCCAGCTAAAAAAAAGAAAAAGCGGCACAATAACCCTCGTTCACTCTCTTCGTTTCTCACTAAGTACGTTAAACGAGGGCACGGGCGGGACGCCTATAAGCCTCCACTCGCTCACTGTCTCACTCGCTTGCCGCTCTATTCAAAGGCGAACCAAATCTTTGACTAGTTCCAAATTCAATAACTGGGTTGTTTAAACCCCACTATATATATGAAGGGTAGTCCAACTGCGACAGAAAGGGCCCCCACGAGCTTCACGGATCATGCGGAACAATCTTATTCCTCTCTGAAGCCCTATATCAGTGGATCATTACACCGCAAGTGGGTCACCGCTCTTTAGCTTCCTAGACTAGATGTCAATATAACTTTCAAGAGCGATGCAGCTACTTCCTAGTAAGTGTGGCACCATCCCAGCCGTATGCATACGCGGCCTCTAAGCTAAGGCTACCTATATTCCTTTCCCAACCTGTTCACGCTGAACGTAGATCCGGGAAGTCTTGACTTGCAATTGATGTGGCAGAGTCCACTACGAAGTTGCTGAGTAGACCACTACCATGAACATCTAACGTCTAAAGTCCTTGAAATTTACACCTCCGTAGTCCGCAGTAAGCCCCAACAGTTTTCCTGCAATGCGGCTTCCCACCATTTCCATTGCAACAATACGAATCATCATCGCTCAACTTCCTCTATAAGTCGTATAGCTGTAGGGCGATAGCAGTAGCGGCACGTGATAGTGCTGACCCTTCTCGACGGCGAAGCTGACCAGGACCTCGGGAAAGAATGTTTGGCCTTCACCGAAGTAACCTTTTGTGTCGAATCGGAGTGTCCACGTCGAGTTGGACTCGACCTCGCTCATCACGTCGTCTAAAGTGAATGTTGGCACATCTCCCGATGAATTCTCGCTTGAATAGGGGAGCCACGTCCTGATACGGCCGTCATCATCCGTCCATGACTCGAAGGTCTTGAGAGGAGCGTGGCCTCCTTCTAGTTTGACGCGGACGCCCTTGGCGGGCTTTCCGATAGAGGTGTCAAGGATGTGGCACGTGATAGGGTCTTTATTTACCGACATTGTAGTGATCGGGTTGTGGGGAATTTAGAAAGAATTTGTGTATACGATCTCCAGCTGTGTGCGTTGATCAGTTATATACCTCGGAATCTGTGAAGTCTCTTCGGGCCAGCAGTAGCTTATCTACCAGGAATTGGGCTTGGAGATCGGCTGGAGATGGATTATGGATCAATATAGGGCAAGCGGAGTGGTGGCGACCGCAGAAACCGGGTTGTAGGACAACAGCCGCGTTGAATGGATGACCACGAACTGAATCAATTCGAGAGCTGTGACAGAATGCGAGATTTGGTCTGCAAGTTGGTTAGAGTTAGTAGAGAGATTTGGCAGTTCGAGACGTCGGGGGCCGCCATATTGTAACCTGCGAGCTAGTTCGCTTGGCCCGAGAAGCCCCGCCCCCACCACCAGTTGAAGCTAAAGCTGCCTAATGGGAGCTACCCGGGAGATGAAAGTCAAGGTGAGCTGACTACAGTAGTTGTTGCTCTGATTCAGTGCTACGTTAAATAGCATAGCGGCGAATCTTAAAATAGAAACATGTCGTGTCTCGGTCTCATCTTCCCCCATAATGTATGCTCTACGGGCCAAGTCGGGTTCCTACAACGCAAGAGTAGCTGTGCAGCTCGTGTGATTGTCGCTGCGAGAGTCAGTTGAGACGTATCACAGCTGGTCAGGTTGTATATGATCACTTGTCCAAAAGTCATTTCTCTGCGTCAAAGTGTGAAGTAGAAGTTGATGTCGTCACATTTGACCCCAACCTACGACAAGATTTTCGACATCTCTGCCCAACTTGGCCCATGATAGCGGAGAATTGGAAATTGCCAACACCAGGGTCAGGCTATCAGAGGTTAGGACCGTGGTTAAGCCCGACAGAGCCAGGTTCACATCAGCACTTCCTTACTATGCAACTTCCCCTTTTTTCCGGCCGTGGTCTGCCCGCATGTGTTCTCGGCTGGCTACTGCGCCAAAAGTTCATTTTGAGATAAGCTTATCAGTTATTCATTTAGAGCTTATTAGGCTACTCGATATGTATCGCCCATTGTGAACTAGCTTGCATTTAATACAATACTAAGGTGTACGCGGCTGAGCTATGATTGTGATTGGATGGCTGCCAGCCCCCACCGTTGAGACGGTTAGGACGCGGCTTCACTCGCAGCCGGACCGAGACGACTATCCATAGTTCGATTTTGCTGGTATGTGAATAGAAAGACACTTTTAGCGAGTTAGCTGAAACACCAAGAGCAGCGCACGGCTTACTCCAAGTATTTAAAGTAACAAGATGCGACCAGCAGGCAAAAGACTCCATTCAATCGATTAACTATGGTCTGTACAGCTATAGCTTCATCCAGCCCTAGAGTTTCCCCTCCCAAAGTGCACGTATGAAATTTATAATGTCAAGCCGGGCCCCACTCCAAATGTCAGCGGAATAAACTGTTCAGTGACTGAATAGCAGGGTGTTTATTCGATTTATGAGCTAAAGATATCGGTGAAGCATTGCCGGTACGAGGACGCGTTGGGGAATGTAGGCTTTGCACTACCCACCCACCCACGTTAAATTTCCACCCACGGGTACCCGTAGGTGGGTAAAAATTAGCGTAGCTAGTTAGTAGGGGTGCATGAGTAGAACGAAATTACCTACGGATTAACCACCCGTAGGTACCCAAAATGCAAAATAGGTAACTACCTATAAGTACTTATATTAAAACTTAAGTATTTCCCATATAAACATAAAATAAATTAAACGTTATAGGAATAAAAAAGTTATATAATTTAAAAGTATATTTTATCGAATACTTTTTTAATATTAAGTTTTAAATTAAAATATTAAATTATTATTCTAATAAAAACTAATCGTAATATAATATCGTATTAATTAACATATTAATTAACGTATTAATTAACGTATTAATTAACTTATTAATTAAATTATTAATTAAAATATTTTATCGTGTGATATTATCTTTTCATTTAATATTTCACATAATTCGGAATCGTTAAAATTTTCGAAAAAAAAAAGGGTTTTTTATATTACTTATCCGGGTTATTCGTTATATTTTGCTTATATTAGGTATGTTATTAACGGCGGTACTTTTTATCTTTTCGTTAAACGAGAAATATTTTATTTTATTTTTACCGGGCTTTTTTTCATTTATTATATTTCGGATTGCTTTTAGGCTTTTTATTATTTAGTTTTTCGCTTTTTACATTTTTACGTAATTTTATATAACGCTTAGCCGGTAATATCGTATTTTAGCAAATTTATAAAACTTATAAATATTATTATTTCCGTTATATAATAAACGAATTATATATTTTTTATTATTAACGTAACACGTTTATCGTAAAAATAATATAAACTTGCGATTATAAACGATTAATACGTAAATTAATACATATATTGCTAATATAAATATATTAATAAACAAGGTTATAAAAAAATTTAATTATTTTTTAAAGAATTTTAATAATTAATAGTTAAAATCGGAAATTTATTTCGTTACGTAATCCTTAAGTCATTTCGCGTATAACGTATTAAAGTAGGGTTTTTACTATTAAAAGTTGGTATTTTTTTAATATTTGCGGATTTTTCGAAAAGTAACGATTTAAATAGGAAAAAAATTTAGTTAAAAAAATTTAATAAAGCTTAAAATATTTATAACCGGGCTTTTATCGTTTAGGTTTTTTAATTCGGCTAGTTATTTTTATTAGAATTTTTTTAGTTATCAACTTAATTTTAGTTTTGGCCTTATTTTTATTTTAAGCTGGGTATTAAGCTTTAATATTTTTGGTTGGCGAAATTACGCATAGTTTTAAGTTAAAATTAATATATCGATTAATACGCGGATTAATACGTTTATTAATATAAGTACTAACTTACGTATTTTTATACGCGCTATAATTTAAAAGTTATTTATCATATTTAAAAAATAATATTGAAATCAAAATTAATTAATTAAAATTAACCTAGAAATATAACTATAAATAATACAATTACGCTAAAATTTGCAATATATTAGAAATATAGTAGGTAAGTTAGGTAAATATATTATCAAAACTTATGTAACTTATTCTAGACTTATCTTTTATTAAAAACTATTTTAATAAATTTTTTTAATAAATTTTTTTAATAAATAAAATTTCATTTTAATAATTAGAAAAATACTTAATTATTAAAAACCTCTAATCAATTATAATTATCTTAATTACTTAGAAATATATAAATTAATTAGTAATACGCTTGCTTCTTATTAATATACGCTTTTAAGTAAGTTATAATAATTTTTTAGGATTATTGTAAATTTCTTTTTCCGTATTTTTATTTATTTAGTTATTATATTTTCAATTTCCGTTTGCTTTTTAGCGTTTAAATTAATTAAAAATGGCGATAGGATAAATTTTTATTATATGGTAATTTTATTGTAGACTTATTACTTTAGTAAAAAACTAATTACGTTAAAAGTTATTCTGTTATTAATTTAAGGTATAATAGTTTAAGTAATTTAAAAAATTAGTTAGGAAATGTTGATATCGCCGATATTGGAAATAAGATAAGTAACGTTTAAACTTCATTTTTTTGAAAATTTCGGTTAAAAAACTTTTTAGATTTTTTTTAATCGACGTTCCGTAATTTACGCAAATTTATTATTTTCGGTATAATGGTACTAAATATGTCGGCAGATGTGTTGCACTTGATCCGTGGGCTAGTGTCTTGATTCCTGCTTGTCTACTCATCTGCAACTGGGGGGGGAGCAGCCAGATATAGCTGCTTCCTGCTTTGTTCCTGCAATCCTAGGGCCACAAACCAAGCCCTTTCAGAAAATCACCTCAACTGCTCACAAAATATCGGGTAATAAATTTTCTAGTTTATTTCGTAAATAAAATACGATAAATAAACTAATTTAGTTCAATTTTATATTAGTTATATTAATATAGCAGTAACCTAAATATAAAAATAATTACGAGCGAATACGGTTAATTTAATAAAAACGTTCTTATTTTACGCTAAAATGCGAAAATATTTTAGTTAAACAATAAGCTTACGTATTGATTAACGTATTAATATTTATATTAAAAATATATATTACTTACGCATTTTTAAGTAATAATCCATTATTTATTTTTAAGGCTAGCCGTTATTAAATATTAATAAGTTCGAAAAAATATATTATTAAAAGATAATATAAGTGCTCCGGCCCCGCGGGGAGCGCGGGGAGGAAATAAAATATGATATAAAAAAATAAATATTTTTTAGAAAGTTTTAATATTATTAATTATAATTTCCGATAAATTTCGATTAAAACGTTATTTATTAAGTAATTTCGTTACGTTATATTTATATTTTTAAAATAACGAATCGTTTTATTGTAAAAAAAATTATTTATTAACGATTAACCCAAAAACGTTTTTTACTTAGCGAAATGAAGTTTTATTTTCGAATTTAATAAATAATATAAAAATATTATAAAAATAAAATAATACTTATTTTTTTAAAAAAACTTTAGCGATATAATATTAATAAAATTTAAAGTAAGGTTATGGCGTATTAGCAAAAATTCACTTTTATAAATAAATTTCGTATTTGTAAAAATATTCTTTAATAATTTTAAATGTTATAAAAATATAACTATAATTTGTTTTTTTTTAAAGCGTTAAAAACTTCGTTAATAAAAGAAACGGTTTACAAATATCGATTAAATAATTGATAATATCCTAAATTATTTCCGTGCTTTCGAAATTAGTTATTTTTTCGCGATATATATAATTTTTAATTGTAAATCTTAATCGACGAATCCGGATGAGCATATAAATTACGGAGCTTTAATAAGTTCTTACGTTTTAAATAATTTATAATAATTTTTAAAAAATAATTTAGATGCGCTTAAACCGTTACTGGCATTTTGTACTAAAATTAAAATATATCGTAAATTATTTATTTTAAATCGGTTAAAGAATTAATATAAAAGTTAATATACTTTTATTACGATACGATTAAACGTATTAAGTTTAATCTGTTTAATTTTGGCCCTTTTTTCTTATCTTTTTATCTTTAAACTCGTTTAATTTTTAATTTTTACGTTTTTTATAACCTTTAACCGTTTGAAAACCGCTTATAAATATTTTATAAGGAATGTAAAAAATAATAACAATGGTTTACTTCGTTTATTTATTCTTCTTTTTAATTATTTTTTATACATTTTTTAAAATGTTTTATACCGAAATTTATTTTGTTATTTATTATAATAATTTAAACTTTTATATAAAGCTTATATTTTTTAATATCTTATATAACGTTTAAGTATTCAATTTTTCTTTTTTGTTTTCGCATAATTCGATATTAATAAAAACGTATTTATATATTTAATTTTTATCGATAAAATAAATATATCCGTTTTAGAAAGCTTATATTAAGTTAAGGAAAATCTAAATATCAGTAATTTTCGCAACGTAAGATTTAGGGAAAAAAACTTATAATTTTAACCGTATGATTGTCTCTATATATTTTTCATATTCATCTTTAAACATACGGAATTTTAGAAATTATAAGTAAAATAAATATATTTAACTTAGCTAATAAAATGCGGATTTTTTATGAAACTAGAAAAACAAATATAAATTAATTTACATTTTAATCCTAAAACGATTATCTTCGGATAAAATTCCGGTAGCGTAAAACGGGTATTATTAAAGCATAATTAATACGCAAATTAATATAAAAATTAGTACGTATCAAAAAAACTATATTTATAGTAGAACTTATAGTTGATTACGTTTCCTTATATTGGGTTAATTTTTTCTTTCGTATAAGTTATTATTTATATAATTTTTAATATAATAATAATATTATTATTATTGCTTAATTTTAGATATATGTGGATTTTATGATAAGATTTATAAATTATTATTAATTAACTTATTTTTAAAGTCGCGCTATAAAACCAACCTTACCAATATTAAAATTTGTTGTTAAAAATAAAAAAGGTTTAAAAAAAAAACCTCGTTTATATTTTTATTAAAAGTAAATTTTATTAAAAAATTATAGCCGCCGTATAAATTACGCCTTAAATATTTCGGTATTTTCCGTTTTGTAAATATAATATACCGAAACGCCGAATTATAAAAATAGCTTTTATATTTTTTACGCGTTATTTTAAAACCGTAAACTAGCTCCTACTCACGCCGGGAATCCAGCTTTTTTAATATCTTTATTACTTAATTTGTTATTACCCGATTTGTTAAGATCTTTTTCGCTCTTATAATTAAATTCGTTCCATACTTTATCGTTACCCCCCTTTTAGTAATTTATTTCGTCGAATACGTTATTATCTCCGAATTCGTCTTTATTTTCGTCTTTTACGTTCGGTTGCTTCTCAGATTTAAATAGGCCTTTATTTTCGTTTTCGCTTTTATCCTTATCGTATAAGGTATTACTTAATTTTTGCAGTTAACTTTTAATTTCGAAACCTTTATTATTAATTATAACTGAATTAAAAGGGTTAATAATACGCGGTAATATATTATAATACTAAGTTCGAATAGTATTTAAATTATATTATAAATTATGTTATTAAATGCGTCCATATACGATTAAAACTTCGAGAAAAGAAATTAATACGCTGAAAATATATAAATAAAATTAAAATAAAAATACATTAAATATTATAAACGGATTATTTATTATTTAACTTATTTTTTAACGCTTATTTTTATTTAAATTTTTTGAATACGTTTTAAAATTTATTACAATTTATCTTCTTATTATTTCTTATAAATAAAGCTATATTTTTATTATATCACGTATTAAATAATGTTATAAAGGAAGTACTAGTGAATTATAATAATATATTATTTAACCGTTTTCTAACTATATCTATTACTTTTATTACTATTATAATTACGATTATTAGTAATAATAATTTTAACTATTTAAAAAATAAAACTTTAACCGCGGAAATTCGAATAATAAAAACTATTAAATTATTCTGATAGCAACCGCCGACTATTTTTACGTTGAAATAAAATATTACTAAATAAAAGCAAGTCCCGAAACAAAATTTTCGTAATTACTAAACGTAAAAAAAAATAAAATACCAGTACGGATTCGGTATCGTCATTTTAAACCTAGGATGAAGTTTATATCTTAATTTAATATATTAATTAATACGATTTTAATTTTTAAGAAAATTATAACGTTCCGCGAAATTACGCGGTTTTAAAAATTATATACCCCGTTAATTTTATAACATCTTTTTTAATTTATGGTTCGGGAAATTTTATTTAATATATAACTGTAAAACGATTTTAAAATTTAGTAATTCGTATTAAAAATATTATGAAAAGCGGTGAAAAATAAATTAATTACATTCTTTATTAATAATAACTTATATGTAATTTATACGAAAAAAGTTATTATTTACTTAAAAAATTTCCCTTTGGTTAAATAAATTTATAAATAAATAAGTTTAAGTTTTTTTAAATATTATATAATAAATATTAAATATTTTTTTAAAAAAACATTTACTCGAAATGTAACTGAGATTCCTTATTTAATAAGTTCATTATATATTTACCTACTTAATTTTCTCTAATTTATTAATTAAATATTAAATTTCGTTTTAAGTATATTTTTATTAAATAATAAAGCATTTGCTTTATTTTTCTATATTTTTAATCATATTAATAATACGATATTAATTTTAATACTTATAATTAATTAAAATAAATGTTATATTAAATAAAATATTATTCTCTTACGCCGCGGTTATTATTTAAAAGTATAAATAAATATATTATATTTATAGTATAACGCGTATTAATTTTCGTATTAATTGATATATTATTATACTTAATATAATATCGATTTCCAGTAAAAATAACGTTAAATTTTTTATAAACGTCGTAAACTCGACGATACGTTTTTAAGTAATAAACATATTACAAAAACGCAAAACCGTAACAAAAAACTTTTTTCGCGAAAACTTTAACAAAAAAGCCGTAAAAAATGCTTAATAAATATTATAAACTAAAATTTAGTGCGATAAAACGGTTCAAAATAAAAAATACCCCAAATCGGACCTTATTATTTAAAATAAAATTTACCAACATATTATTAATACCGTTAATAATTTATTACAAGTTTTATTATGTATAATGTATTCATTTCCGTATTAATTATTTATGATATATTTATGAAATAAATACTTTAAATAATTTACAATTTAATATAATATTAATCTTAAATTACGTTTTAATATGGTAAAAACGATTATAAACGATTTATACTAGTTATTATATAAACTTATTAATTTAAATAATAATTTTCTATAAATATTCGTTAATATAAAATAAATATTTATTTCCGAAAACGAATTATCGGAAAATAAATAAATCGCTTTATTAGAATAAAATAACGTAACCTATCGTTACTTTAATTTTCTGAAATTCGAAAAAAATTAATGTTAATAATTAACGATACGGTATACGTTATAACCGAAAAATTTCTTAACTTATTAATATTTATTTCGAATTAATTTAATGTTTTAATATTAATTATTAAAAAGGTAATATTTTTATTTTTTTTCCATTTCATAATATTTTAATTTAATATCATTATATACGGAATATTTTACGCGAATAAATATTAACGTAATCGTAGAATATATTATACGAAAAGCGTTTTTATTAAAATATAATAATTATAATATTTTTGTTAAATAACGTTAAACGGTAAATTAATTAATACGTAAATTAATACGTATATTCGTTATTAACTTAATTTTATAATCATAATTATATTATACTTATATTTATTAAGTTAAATTTTTTTTAAAAAATTTTGTAAATTTTATAATATAAGGTCTGAAAAAATTTATACCTTTTACGGAATAATAACTTAATCCTCGAAATTAAATTAAGTATTTTTAATTTTATTTATAACGAAAAAATAAATAAAACTTAATTTATTTTCAATTTTTATTATTTTTATAATTTTACCAACATTCGTTTTTAAATAGTGGATAACAAAAAAAAAACTTTTGATTATTTTTATTAATTTTTAACTTTTCGATATTAAAATTTAAAAAGAATAATTTCCGTAAGTAATAAATAAATTTAAATGACGTTTTTGGTTTTATAAATTTCGATAAGTTAATTATTTAATTTATTACCGTATTAATTTTCGTATTAATTTTTATATTTTTAATTAATAATTATTAAAATATTAAAAAAATTCGATTATAATATTTATAAATTTCGTAAATTTTAATTATTTTATTTTCCTAGCCCGGCTTGGTTTTAACATAATATAGTAACCCGATAATTCGAAAAAGCCGTTTTTCGTTTAGTTTTCAAGCGAAAAATAAGTTAACGGTAATATTAATATATATTCTAAAAGTTTTTCTGATTACCCTTAAAATTTTCGTAAATAACTTTTATTTAAACGTAGATTTATTAAGTTTATAAAATATAATAAATTAAAATATTTGGCCAAATTAGGAAATTTATAATTAATTTTACTTAACTTATAATATAAGGCGATTATTATGTAAATTAATACGCTTTTAATAAAATTTTTAATTTTAAAATAAATATAACTTTAATTCGTTATGTTTTAACATTATCAAGATTTTTACCTAATAAGTATCCGTAAGTAGTTAGTTCGTGGGTGGGTAATCGTGGGTATTTTTTAAAAAATGCCGAAACCACCTACGGGTACCTACCCACGGTCGTGGGTAGTTCGTGGGTACCTATTGGGTACCCATTGCAAACCCTAGGGGAATGCCATAGGACGTAAAATATGGTGCGTACCGTATGATGACGAGATATACATGGAGGTCTCAAATCAAAATCGATTAAAAGAGTATAGGACGAGCGATCAATCCCAGCACCAAACAACGATTGACCCGTGAATGCGGGTATTATAGCTTCACCTGGCAGGCTGGAAAACACTGGGAAACTTTTTCTCACGTTTTAAACCGGCCGCAGAGGAAATATAGATATCTGCTGTAGACCATCTAGTGAAGAGACTAACCTCGGACCGTCTTACAGTTGAATTAATAGATTGTCATATGGACATCATTACCCAAGGCTACTTACATATCTGGAAAGAGGATGGAGCACAAAATAGTCCTGTTGAGGTACCTCCGAAATTAAGAGCATAAGTAGGTAATCTCTAGGATTATCTTAGGAGAGAGGGATCATTTGTGAATTAAAGCCTTATTACGCTCGTCGGATTTAATACTCTTCCAGGTTCCTCGCAGACACCACCACCATTGGAGGCTCACTCATCCACTCATGACCTTCACTTACGCGCTCCTCCATATTTCCCCTTTACTCCCTACGGAGGATAGCGGCCTCATGGCGGCCGGGCTCTTCAGCAGGCAAAGCAGGACCCGACAGTACGTCCTTCATCTCCTTCTCCCAGCCGCTGTGGTTCCGACAGTGTCGGCGAGCGGTGACAGCGGCTCGTAGGTTGAACTCGATGACGACCGGTTCACCGTCACCCAGTTTCTCGCATACGACCTGGAGGGCCGGCGTATCCCTCTTCGACGTCCACATTTCTTTGAACCTCCTGGCGGCGGTGAGGAGGCGGTTGAGGTTGCCCTCGACGATCCAGGTTGTAGCGTCGCAGGTCGCGCCGTGCACCGGTAGCCACGAGCGGCGGGCGACCCGTTGGCGCAGAGATTGATCAGGAAATACGCAGAGGCGCCCCGGAAAAAAACCGCGTTCCTAAAGTTGAAGCTGGCCTGCCTGACGACGGTCATTCCTAGGGGGAAGTTCATAAACATATCTTGGACAAAAATTAATTTAAATACAACACACTAAGTGAAACTGGAGTAATTAGATAGTCTTTATGTAGGTAATTCCTTTGAATGAGCTCGAAATTTGAGAAGAGCCTCGTGGCAGCACGCTCAGCGCAGGAATTCTACTGCGAATTGCCTACTCGAACCCTGGCTAGTCGATGTGACAGGGCGGTCTATGACCCTGTTGACCAGTCCTCGTACATATATATACCAGCTTGCCAATCCTAGTATACCACCAATTTGATCTATATGGTTCATTCGAAGCTCGCGTTACCCCATTACGGTTATGTAGGTAAATCTAGCTACGTAGCCAATCCTCCAGGTCGAACACACCCAAAACATCGCGGACTCTCCACTGCAACGTGGAAAGGTGTAGATCCCTTGGGCGGCTAATACTCAAATGTGATGGGGTTATTCAGCATGCGCAACCATCAAGTACGGCTTGATTTCATTTACCATCCGTTGACTTTTCATGTCCCAGATTGGAATATCTCTTTCTTTTCTTAATATAGTTCAAGGCTTTAGCTTGATGAAAGTTATCAGGTAAATATTGGACCTTGAAGCCGTCAGTACCACCCTTGTTGATGTTACTGGGTCTCCTTCAAATAGTTTAAAAAAAGTCCTTCTGCCGTAGATACTGATTAACACAAGCTGACTGGAACCGTGACTTGGATGCCTCGGAAGACCCAGCGCGACCTCGGAGCAATCCGTAGGCCGATATATCGAACGTGTCAGCGATGATCCGGAGTCGAAGCATGGATGACCTTAACCCGATCAAGACCGGGGCCCCAGGGATGCGTGTTAGGCTGAATCTTTGTCATGGAAAGGCGGTGGTGGTATTTTGGTCTGTTTGATTTGTTGCGGCCGATGAAATTATTATTCATGATGGATTACGGTTACAAATAGTATACCATATAGAGAAATTAAAGAATGAGGATTTGGGTGAAGGTGGGCCGATGTTAGGTAATTGGTATCAGATATATGCTTGGCGCCCCCTTGGCTATCCAGAGTCTGTTGTCGTTATAATGAGGATATTTAGGGCCCTCATTTCCAGGGAAACACGAACACTAGAATGTAGTCGAACTATGAAAATTGGAAATGTATGCATTTGTGAAAGGGGCGTGTCCGTGGCTGGACGAGCACATCAAGTCGTGCGTTCGACGGCATGTGCCGGACGCCATCTTCGTCAATCACATCATCAGCATCCGACCGTCCGCTGCGACAGTTTTCCAATTCTGTAACGGGGAAAACCTCAGACGGCACTTTAAGGTGGTGAATGCCGCGGAGACGGCCCTCATTAACGCATATCCGAACAGTGATGCGCTGGCCCGGAAAGACTGTCTCGCGAGAGTCGTGGAGTACTGGACGGCGAAAAGGCCAGATAGCATACTGAAAGGTCACGTCCCGATCACAGTGAGACTGTCTCTCGACTACAGCGAGTATGTTGACGATGCTCTGGCTGCGGCAGATGACCTCACGTTGCTGTACTCACTGGAAGAGAATGAGAGCAAGGCTACATCAGAACGCGAGTGGTGGATTCTTAAGCCAGCGTTTTTAGATTGTGGCGCGGGAATTCGGATTTTCAGTACTGTGGAAGAGCTCGCAGGCAATCTAGAGCTTGCTGCCAACTTGGAGGAAGAGGACGATGCACAGAGTGAAGAAGACCAAGAACCAAACGGAAAACCGGGTTCTGATACGGACCGCCAAGGCGAGGACTGGTGTAACGGAATTTCTCCAAGCCTGTCACTCCCTGGCTTAGACTCTCTGGATGCTCTGATCACTACCACCGGGAATTTATCAGTTAACGGATCTCCGGACAAGCTTCGCAAGGATGCCGCAGCTCAGCAGTACGAGTGTGAAGACAGTGGACGCATACTTTCGGCTCAGATGCGCGAGTTCGTTGCGCAGAGGTACATTGTCTCAGTTCCGCCGCTGGAGAACCGAAAGTGGCACATTCGGTCATACGCCCTTTCCGTCGGACGCCTCAAGGTCTATGTCTATCGCGAGATGCTCGCCCTCCTGGCTCTCGACGACCACAAGCCACCCTGGGATGATCCCGGCGCCGGGTCGTTCCTGACCAAC
The DNA here is from genome assembly GCA_004155935.1 of Monosporascus sp. GIB2. NCBI lineage: Eukaryota > Fungi > Ascomycota > Sordariomycetes > Xylariales > Monosporascus > Monosporascus sp. GIB2. The sequence continues at coordinate 75,065 of QJNV01000071.1, read as the reverse complement.
ACGGCGATCCAGAGCGAGGACGAGTACGTGACCAAGGAGTCGATGAGAGACTTCTGGGAGACACCAGATGACTTGCTCCCCTCAGATTGGAAGGCCCACACTTTCGGTCAGATATGCGAGGTCTCGGCCGAGGTGTTCCGCGCAGCGGCCCATACGATGTCTGACAAATTCACGACGCTGGATAAATGCTTCGGATTGTTTGCTCTGGATTTTCTTCTTGACACGTCTGGTACTGCGTGGCTCCTCGAAGTGAATGAGACGCCGGCTTTCTATGAGCATGGCTTTGCAGGTGCGCTGGCCCAACGCCTCATGGAGTCGGTCATATGCGTCGCTATGGAACATATGGGCAAAGCTCGGCTTGAGGACTCCCAGAATTCTGCTGCCAGGGTTCGAATGGTGGAGGTGCTAGATGAAACCGAGAAACTCGGGAAGAGTAACATCACGGAGATCGTGCCTCAGGATTAGGTGGCGGGAGACAAACACCCGTGGATATCTGGGAACTGCAGCTTGCCAGTGACGGCATTAGGAGGTGTTTATAGCCCGAGTCCTCAGACACCTAGGGCGAAAAATATATCTATTCCTTGAAGATATCAATGTTAAACAGGACACTATCACGAAAGTCTACGAAACCGCTGAGAACCGATAATATCACAGTATCATAACCTGCTTTCCACATATAGTCATATGCGTTTTAGATGTGTTGCGCACCATGTCACACTTTTTTGAATGCCGTGTTGGAGGACCCCTCCCGTCTGATGGATTGGTAACTTCATGCGTCGCACAACAACTCTCTTTGTTCAAGCCCTGCTGTAGGCTAGCATAGAGGTGCTGATCCCAGACAGCGGCGGAACTGTGTCTCTGTTGAAATCGGTCCACAACCATGCTCTGATGTTCTACTATATCGCTAGTCAAACTCCTTGTCAAAGGATATGGCTGCCTTGAGCACATTAATATTTAATGCCGGACTTCGTGCTTCCTTCATACAACATGAAATTCGACACCCATTTATGGGACTGACTTCCTAATTCAAAACACGGGGTCAGATGTATGCGGCCTTGAGAATAGGGCAGAATCGACTCTAAGCCCTAATATATCTTGAGCCTCTAATCTGGAGAAATTGTCATCAGCTGACGCATCCAAAGTTGAAATAACCACAAGTCAACTCGCAGGATACTCAACAATCAGCTACCTCCCTGAAGCAGTTGCAGAGCCTCTTGTGAGAAACGTCCCATGCCGAAGTCTTACTCAAGGCTGCCAGCATATACGCAAGCACCCCGGCTAGAAGGCACAACAATTACGATGGTGAGAATTCGCTCATCGATCGGGGGTTATTTGAATGAACTGCACGCTTATCTATCAGTGGGACGCCCAGGCCGGCGGCTCCAACAAGTTCGCATAAAACATATGATATGACGGATTCAGATCACTATGACCTGAGCGACACTACGTGTGACTACGACGCCTACCAGTCTCAGAAAGGTGGGAGAGATCAGAGTAGTTGCAAACAAGGAGGAAGCGATCTCCAAGACGGCGGGAAAGCTCCTAAACTTATCAGTCGCTTTTGCTCAGGTGCTCTTGTCCCGAAAATGGAGACAAATTCTGGTTATCAAGATTATCAGGGGAAATGGTAGCACGGAGTGAAAAGCAAGAACCTAGCTGGTAGGTCGCCATAGAGGTGACCATTAACGCCTGTTCCCTCCAATATATTGGAGGGAAACGGCCTATATATACCCCTACAACCCCTGTATAGCCCCTTTAAAGAAGGTTCCACTTCGGCACATAACAAGACACCGGTGGTCTAGGGACAAGCGGGCGTATTAACAAGGAGGGAACCTTGGAGACACCATCCAGGGTGCGGTTTCTACCATGGAGTTTAAGGGCTGAGTTGCCTGTGTGCGCGGCAGCCTCAAAACTTCTGTTCGACTTGCTGTAGGGAGCACCGGACTCCTAGGGCTGCAGCCTAGGCGAGAGCAGGCATATGGCTGGTTGTTGTAAGGAATTAGAACTTAATACCGTTACCAAGGCCTCTGTATTTGATGAACCGGATGCAAAGGTGGAAGAGATTACAAAAGAGATGCTGCGGGACAGATTATAATTGCTAGAGGGATTAAGAATTTTCGTTAGTTCGTGCAACGCGTTTTTAGGACTACGCGACGACTCCATCCAGTATGGTGGTAGAGTAAATGTTAATATAATTAAACTCGAAATTGCTTGCACTGGGGCGTCGAGATTCCTTAACGAATATTCCAATACTACGAGAGTTGGTACATAGTATCTGGCATTATGTTAGGAGATAATGTGGAGTCCCCTTTCCGGGCCGTAGCAGCCCACCAGTGACGGTCCTTCTTATGTCTATATTTTTATGTAAAGAGGGGCTTCGCCCTCGAATAATTAGGAAGAGTCGGTCGTTAAGAGCGGTCTATTCATTACCTGTACTACGGACTATCTTCTAGGCTGGTTCTCCTGCCTTACTCTGTACTTCATCTGACACACCACAATAGCAGGCTCGGTTGATAGTATCTTCCATATTTGATTCGGTCCACTTCTAAAGTCGCTCACATAGCAACGTAAATTGCCGTCAGCTTGAAAGTGGTGGCAGATAGGCAGGGCATGTATAATCACCGGCATACGCTCCCGATCACATCCATCGACGCCATACAATCCTCATCGGACGATATTCATCATCTGAATGCATTCCTAAATGTCACCGCCTGTCGTCAGTTTCCACGAACTCACGCCTCCTTCGCCACCGCCGCAGCATCTTGCTCCTTAAACCGCTCCCGCATAGTCTCAATCATAATCCAATCCGCGAGCGCCGTCGGCAGGAGAGCCAGCGTGCCCCGCTGCAGGGCGTTGCGGCCAATAAGGGACGGCGCTCTTGCGGCCGCACCCGGTGCGCGGGCACGGCTCTGGCCACGGTGGGCGTGGCGGGGAAGAAGAGCGAGGGAGCGCCCCGCTTGTGGCGAGATAGCCGTGACGGCACCGACGCAGGCGCCAGACAACCTCAATATCCTTGTGGCCTCTGTGGTGGTCCATCTTCATCCTCGCATCACAGCGACAGGTCGCGCACGTGCCCGAAGGCTTCGGACGCGCCATAGAACGAGACGAGCGGCAGTCCGACGTCAGACACGGAGGCGACGTTGTGGGGCAGGGGGGGCGGCCTGCTGTTGCGGGGGAGTACGGGGATGACGGCCCGGGTCACGAGCGCCGGGAAGGCCGCGTTCAGGTGGATCGTATCAAGGATGTCTTGTCTGCCGCAGCTCGTGAGCGTGGCGAACGCGGGGCGCGGCCCTGCACCGGCGCAGTTGATGACAACCGTGAGGTGTATGTCGTCCACCGCCTCCCGTACGATCCTGTCGAGGTCCACGGCGTCCTTGCTGTGGCACTCGAAGGCGTCGAGGATCCGGAACGAGCGCGCCGGGTGCGCCCGGGACAGCTCGTCCCTCGCCCTCTCGAGCTCCACGGGATTGTGCCCGTGCACGACGGGGTCGAACCCTTGCACCGCGAGCTCGAAGCAGAGTGCCCTGCCGATGCCGTCGCTAGTGCCCGTCACCAGGGCCCAGGCCGGGTCCCCGTCGGCGCCGGCAGCGCGTACGCGTGTCTCGATGCCCGAGGGTCTGGTTGTCGGGTGCAACCGGAGATTTATGAGAAAGCCTGATAAGAGGTCAATATGTCTTGATAGTTTCTCCTTCAGCGGACATTATCCTAGTCTCTTGTTGCACCTGATACTGGTATACAGCCGCACGAAGTCCAAGAACTTGTAGGACAGATGGAGGGCCAGGCCGGCGCCGAGCGCCAAACAGACGGACGGCATCGGGCCCTTCCTAGCTGGCTGTCGCGTTGAAAACTTCCCAACAAAGTAGATGTGGCTGATACAAGAAAGAAAGGGCAATCGTCCGCACCCGCTCGCTGCACCTGCAAACGACGTATCGTCGGTAGACGCAAATAAATGTGGCAGGAGAGGCATGCTGAATGAGATAAATCGGTGAAATTTTCAAATGCGGTAACCCAAGATCACCAACCTCTGGCCCCGGCAAACCGGGTTCCGGGGGCCCCAAGCGACCCATCCCCACCGATTCTGGTCGGCGCTTGCCGAGTTCGCAGGGCCCGACCGCCCTATAGGAAGGTGGAGGTCTTGAGACCTGGCAGCGCGTTGGAATGCTAACCCAGCACGTACCCTCTGGGCGCGGATAGGGAATTCGCGACTCGACAACGACGTGGTGGCGTCCAAGGTGGTGGGCCGGCCTCGGGCTGTGGATACTGCAAGCCTAGACACACGAGGAGTTCACAGACACATTCCTAGGGAAATCGTCGGACCTAGTGTCAAACACATCATTATTGGGTCAAATGTGTATCATTAGAGATAGCCTTGAGTAATACAACAAAAGAGAATATATATCCAAGCGAAGGTATGTGGTCCTTTGTTTAAAAGGCCAAAAAGTGATATCATAACCAGTCGTAAACGCCTGATGCTTTTTTCTAGGGTCATCATTCATAGCCATCAATATCAGGCGTTCATAAACATCATCAATCGTTACCATCACATCATCATCCGCAACGCCTTTTTCGAATCAACACCTGCTAAATAGAATCGGGACGTCCATGCTCCGATGATCAGTGCTAACGGGGGCCATGTTGACGACGGAGGTGCTCCGCCCGAACAAACCCTCGCGGAAGCGCGCGCTGCTCAGGAAGCTCCCCGCGCTGAAGCTCTCCTTCCTGGGGATGCCGCCGTTATCCCTCCTGAAGCTGGATTTGGGGTTGAGGGCAGCAACGCCGGTTCCGTAAAAGTCGCGCCCCGCCAGGCGGCTGAGCACGAGCTCCTTGGCCCTCCGCAGCGCACTGGTCTGCACCTCGGCGTCCTCGGCGACGAGGCGTTGGGCCTCCTCGGCCTCGATGTCGCGCTGCACGGCCGAGATCTCGGAGCACAGCTCGGCCGTGGGGTCGTAGACCGTGGGCTGCAGCAGCGTCGGCATGGCGGGCGAGGTGTCGAGGATCGGCGCCGAGATCTCCATCATCGGCCTCGCTATCGTCGGCTTTGACGATGACGCCGGCGGAGTCACAGCCCGGGCCTTCGGAGTCGGGGTCGGCGGCGTCTGGGGCCGGAAGTAGTAGGAGTCCTCCTCCTGCTCATCGATGGGCGAGTGGGAGAGCTCAGGCTCGGAGCCCGAACCCGGCGTTATCTCGCCGAAGAGCCGGCGGGAGGAGGTCGACGAGTGGATGCTCTCTACCTCACCGAACAGCCGCCCATGAGATGTCTGGTGCGGGATGACGAGTCGCGGCGGTTCCTGCGGACGATTCAGGGACTCGTTTGATGGCTGGCGGCTGTGGTTTGGGGTAGAATAAGTAGTGGCAGACGTCTGCGGCTGTTCGACGGAGTCCTTGGACCTCTTGTGCCAGAAACGACGGAGAGGCTGGTGTTCCTTGTCTGGCTGATTGAGGGACTCCTCTGAGCAATCACGGCGGTTCCGCCGCGCGCGTTGCTCCATGTCGGCCTCTTCCTCGCGCCGCTGGTGGCTCTCCTTTCTCTTGCGCCGGCGCTTGGTGACGCGGCGCTTCTTGAGCTTGTTGGGGAACGACAAGCTCGCTTTTCGCGCAGCTTCGATATCCGACGGCAAATCGATATCCTCCGATTCTTGGGTCTCTCCTTCCTCATCCCGGAAGAGGTTGATATCGAGGTCGAGAAGTTCCTGCGAAACCGCTGCCACTGCAGCAGAATGGGCAGGAATATCTTCTGCCAGAACTTCCGGACGAATGCTTCCAACATCGGAAATAGTTGCCATTGAGTGACGGGTCCAGTGTTCACACTGCGAGGTATTATCCATTAGAGGAGCCAGTGCGTCATCCCAGTTGCCGGCATCAATAAGGACAACATTCTCGAAGTCAAATTCACGAACGCAGTGCCGATGCGAGTTGACCAGGTCGGACACTTGGGGCGCATTCATAGTCGCATTCCGCACGGCGAGGTAGCGCACGTTGCGGAAGACGACCGGCTTCCTTGGCGGTGTTGGCGGTAATGGCGACATGGGCGAGGTGACCTCGTGGAATAGTTTCTGCGTATTCCGGGGCGGCGCAAACAAGGGGTCCGCCGCCAGGGAGAGGGGACAAGGTCCCTTGCGACCCAGCCACTTGAATGTGAACTTCTCGAGGCTTCCCGAAAAGCTTCGAATGAAGTCATCGATCATCTTCAGGTGATCGAGACCCGGCGATGGCCCGTAGAAGTCCCAAGACTCAACAGCGATGTGCAACTTGCGGATCTGCCGCCATCTGCGAACTGCCGACGGCAAGCAACCAAAACCTGAAGTATGGCGCAGATAAATGAAGGCCGAAGGGTGGACCGATGAAAGAGACAGCTTGCTCAACTCGTTCAACGGAGCCCGCTCCAAGGCTATCCGAAGGCTGATGAGAGCATAGTCGACAATATCCCTCCGATACCTCTCCTTTGGGTCTTGGCCAGGCGTCTTGATAGTTAGGTGCCTCATCCTGGGTAAGTGCTTCATCGCGTTGATAAATGAGGGCACGTTAGACGCTGCGTGGAATAGAGGAGGGTACTGTAGCGTGAGTATTTCGCCCAGGCTCGAGTTGGCAAACTTTGGCCTCTCCAGAACCGACGCCATTGAAGTGTGAGGCGTATACAAGAAGCTGACCTCCCGCCCGGTCTCCGGGTGGACCAGAGGGGGCAAGAAAGTAGCATCTGAGTGCGGGAAGTAGAAAGTCAGATGTTCAATGTGGTGACCTATCCTCGATAAGGCCTGGACCCTACTTTCTCGGGTGAACGTGTTGGCCGTGAAAGTCAAGTGGGTTCGTAAGAATAGCCGTTTGGTAACAAGGTTGCAGCATGCCGAAGATGCGAGTCTAACGTTGCAGATATCCTCCTTCGATAGTAGCGTAAAGAGTCTCTCCCGGATCTCCTTGTCCTGCCACAGGCAGTAAAATGCTTGGGGTCGTGCTGCCATAATTTACTCATGTCGTTGTGGGAAGGGTTATTTTGGGGATTGTTTCGTCGTTGGTGGAGCTGAAGTGACCCAGTCACTACGTTGTTGCGCGCAAAGTTTCAAGATGTTTCTATCAGATATGGATCGAGCCGAACGGGTTTCAATGTTGTCAGAGCTTAAAATGTACGGAATAAGATGTGTATAAATCCACGAGCCGCACTACAGCCGGCAGTAGCTAAAGTGAGGTTGTTTGCAGCTCATGCGATGCTGGGACCTGCATTATCATCGATACTAGTGCGGTATAATTGAGTCATAGTTGAGTCAATATTGACGCCCAAAAAAATCAGAAGAAAATGAAAATGGCCACGGCCCAAAGGCTGTCGACCCTGTTATACTCTTCCACGTTGCTCTGGTCCCGCCTCCTCCCCCATTCTACAGATTATAGTGCCGTCCGCGCAAGATAATCGCTCAACCAAGCATCAAAAAAGTGCGAATAGAGTGAACTTGGTTGGTGAGTCATTCTCGACACCTTTGGAGCATCTGCAAGTCGCCATGCAGGTTGAACGGAGCAGAACAATCCACAAAAGCGCCAGATCGTAGACGCGACAGACAGGGTAAAGCGCGATGGGCTCGCTGACTGGCCGCATTCGAAGACAACTTGCATCGCCCTTATGCAGGCCGCATGCGACTGTCTCACCCAGCCTGCGATGCTAGCCAGTGGGAGGACTCGAAAAGTTGCTGAGGGTGACAGGAGGCGAGAGCCCGATGAGCCCAAAAGGGAAGAGGAGCGGGGCGCAGAGGCCACCCAGTGGATCCGCCGCTTTTCCGCTGGCACAGGGCAGACAGGGGCACACGACCCGAACGGCGTCTGCCAATAGGGCTTGCAGTCGGACGAAGGTCAGTGGCTGGTATTGTTTGTGGGGATCGCGCCTGACCACGCGAGTTCGACACGAAACAGACGCGGATTTGCCGCCAGATTCCCACTTCATATAAAATCATCAAGCGCCCGGGACGTACAAGTCCTCTAAGTGAACGCAGTTTTAAGCGACGACAGTCAGTGAATTTCCCGATTGGGGTCCCGTCTCTGCGGTATATGTCACTGGATCAGCCATACATTGGGTGACAAGATGAACTTTTATCGACTCGATACCCGCAAGAGCCGGCTAGCAGCCCTGACGCTACCGGATGGTCCCCGCGCGACGCGAATTCTCCCACCGTTGATTCTCGCACTTCGATGATTAAGTAATGGGTTGCGCGTATCCAGGGGCGCGGGCACATGGAGATTCGGCTAGAATTACCTGCCGCGCCAGACGGAACTCCCGGTCGATCGTGTTTCGAAACATTTCCTCCCTTGGCTTCGAAAAGGCTATCTCAACCCCGCCTTTTTCTGCATGGCGAATTCCCGGGGGGCGAGGCTCACTCAGGACTCGGTACCAGGTGGTGCTACTGGGGCAAATCAGCAGTTCCGTCTGATGTCGCCACTCATCCGTGCTCTTGAGCTCCACAACTCTCCTCTGCCTCTTTGAGCATGGCGTGATCCTCTCTGGGGATACAGCTCCTCGTTGGCCTATTGAAGTTGGGGGGGACCCTCCTTTTGCGCAGCCTCAGTCCTATCCCTTTCGTGTCCATGTCAATACTGGTGTAACCCCCGTTAGTATATCTACTCCGGATTGGGATAGCTTTACAGTACGGTCGAGAGTATATGCCGTACCGCCATACCCTATACACTGGTGGCGCGGAGCCCAGTGGCGCTAAAGCAACGTGCCTGTCAATCACCAGAAGATGAGCGCGTCGGATGAGGTCTATTGTGGAGCGCATCTATTTCTGGTGTTTTGCGGGGATGGACTAACCGCGTCGCAGAACGCTCGGCACCTTATTGGATTGTATGGGCGGTTTTATATGGACTAGCGCGTTGAAGAAGAAATCGCGCGCTGCACTTCAAGATCCTACCGTGATCGTTCACAGCCCATGACAAAGAGGCGAGCGCATACGTGTTCATGAAGTAGGGACGTGCCGTAAGTCGGCATCAGACATAGGGGTCTAATTGAATCTCAGGAGAGCCATTTGAGTCTGGACCACCACAATCTGTATACTCTGATAGGTTATCTATACGCGATGTCTCATGCTCCTTCATGATAGCTCAGCCATCGTTATCTGCTCTCGTTCTACTGGTTCCCCCCGATCTCCCGCATGACAAGAATTGCTAAGGAGTCAATAGCCTAATGTGTTCCCCTTGGAGAGAGAACTGCGCCAATTATGTCCGAAACCCCCCCGCGAAGGCGAACTCTCGATATCGCGGGTGTCCTAGGACGGCAGAGCTCGTCGTTTCCGAGGCCGATCCGCCTCTTGAGGCACCGTATGGTCTGCCGAGGGAGTCTGCTCCATATCTGAACTTGCCTCGGCTATCAATTTAAGTATACAAACCTCATGAAACCATGCCTCCACAATCACTAGCCCGGGGGTGTACTGCTCCTTTGCCATGACTCCCACAACTTGCTCCCGTGCCACGGGCTTGCCATCGATGCGGACGATACCCAGCCCAGCCTCCAGCTGGTTTTTGTGCTGCTCTGGGTCGTTAAGGGTGTAGAAGCGCGTCGTGGCCCGCGAGCCCCGTTCGACGGACGTGGACATTGTCAACAAGGCATCGAGCACGTGGCCGGGCTGATCTCCTTGGATAATCAGATGGCCGCATATCCTCAGCCCGACGTTGACATTGTCGGGATCGACAAGGTCGTGTAGAGACAGCGCTAGCCCGTTCTTATCCACTTCAACGAGCGCTTGATCCGAATTGCGGTACTTGATGGGGTGGCGTAGTCCCATTCTCGTGTATCTCTCTCGCCACATCTGGGCGTCGTAGTATTCAGCGGGAGTGCGGTATCGAGTATCCGGATCACCGGTGATGGACACCTTCCTGACCACCTGGTTCCTGTCGGCCTCGATGACGTTGTTGCCGAAACGATAACGGAGTAGGACGTTGTCATTGAGGCCCGCAGCGCCAGCTTGCTATATATCGCTCGCGCTTAACATTTATCATTCCGTCTTGAACTGGTCATCGATACTCACACCTGTATAAGGCACGTAGGGGTCCTCCTCAACCATATATCCTTCTTTGTAGTTATTTTCCCCGTCTTTGTACACAACGACACGATCATTTATTAAAAAGCGGGCCCACTGCAACGTAACGGTGCTTTTCTATATCCGTCGCCGTTGGCAAGTTGTTATTCACTTTTCCATCATCAGCTAGTTATTGGTACTCACAATTACCTTCGGCCTGTCGGGCTTATGCCGATCCTCTTCAGGCGGGTTGCTCAGATTCTCATTGGCAGCCATGGCAATTGACCTTCTTGACTTCTGAGGTTGACACCAGAAGAGCCTTGAGGAGCGCGTATAGGAGGGGGAGGAAGGGGGAAAGGATTCAAGAGGGAGGAACACGGATGCTAGTTGACCTGCTGTTAAAAGTGTGCCGGAAGGGGATGGTGGGAGTACTCCAGGTTCTACTGGTCAGGAGAGGGTATAGTTTCTTAGCGACATTCTCAAACATTGGGAAATATGTGGTTACTTTATACCAAGCGGTCAAAGTGTGTGCCTTGAAATTAGGACCTTCACAAGGAGCCGTTCTTGGAGGGTCGTACCATGATTTATCGACAAATACTTTACGTTTGCCACAAATAAGATGGGATGTAAGATTAAAGTCAGCCTGGACGTGCAAGAACCAAGGGGAATGGCGGAATATTCACTGGCTCTGTTTACGTTTACGATGTGCTTTGTAATATGAGCCCCTTAATCCGAGTCATATAGGAAAGGCGATGCAATATCGAACATGCGGCATGGAGTGTGTGCTGACTCATCCCAACCCACCATTCCGTTCTCGGTTCTGCCATGCCCGACCGCCTTGATGTCCCCTAAGCGCCGGGCTCTCCGTTTTGCCTTCCGTATACGGCGACCCGGACAACCGTCGAGGAAAACGGAACCGGTCGAGGGCCCCGGGCGCCTTACCCCCTTTTACTTCGCACGATGCCATTCCTCTTCCGCCCACCCCCCCCTTAATCCGTCTACTCCAACCCGGCTGCCGCCTTGGCCTAACCGCCAGAAGCCTGTTCCTAGCCATGGCCGACACTGTTAAAAAGGGATGGCTATTTCGATTACGGCGCCGCTAGGCATACTTAAAACAGAAAGGCGTTTATAATTTTTAAGCCGTTAAACGTACGGCCAAATTAATCCTTTTCCCCTTTCCCTTTTTATTTATTTAATATCGTTACGCCTTTTTCTATGCGATTTTTCTTTAACTTTATATAATTTCTAAATAGCACGATTTGCTAAGTGTGACGGCTAGGTTAGTTAACCAACTATTAAACCTAAACGTACGGGTTTATGTTAGTAGGAATACCGTGTAAAACTGGATAATAAATAATAAAGGTAACTTAATTACGTCTCGTAATACCAAAAACATCTTAAGTAATAAAATTATATTATAAACTGTCGCTATTAAATTATAAAATTTAACGAATATATATATCGTAATTATGGTTCGATATATTTAATTAGCTTAAATTTTTAAACTTGTTAAACCCTTTAAGCCGCCTTTCCGGCTTAACTGGCTTAAAGTACCAAAACTCTTAAATCTTTTAAACCGGTTATGTAACGTTTTAACCTTGGTCGGAGCTTACTTTCCTATCGTCCCAACCGTTTAGGTAGGCCAAACCTGTTAGGTTATAACACGATCTCCCTTTTTCCAAAATTTTTATCCTTAAAAATCGAATCGTTTATTTGTTGTTTTTAGTAAATAACTTCCCTTTTTTACTTTTATTATATCTGGTCGTATTAAAAAGGTTCGCTTTTAAAGCGTATTAATGTTTGAATTTTTTAGAACGTATTAAACGTTTTAATTTTATTATACTTTTCTGTTTTCGTTATAAAAAATGTAACGGCTAGGCTAATTAACTAACTATTAAACCTAAGTCGACGGGTTTATATTGGTAAAGTATTATAAGAAACTGCGTAATGGGTTATAAATAATTTAGTTACGTTTCGTAATATTAAAGGTATTTTAAGTAACGAAGTTGTATTACAAGTTGATGTTATTTAAATTATCGGCTTTTGGCTGTATATATCTTGATTACGTTTTTTTACGTTTTATGGGAATTTTTCAGAGTTTTACGTTTAATTGTATTACGTTTTTTTATGTTTTATACGAGTTATTCGGAGTTTTTTGTTTAATTGTATTACGTTTTTTTGCGTTCTATAGGAGCTATCCGGAGCGTATTACGTGATTAATTTATTTGGATTCTGTTTCGGTTTTAGTGCGACTGTTTTTAAGGCCTTTTATTGGTTATATCGTGATAGGATTTTTTTTTTTTTTTTTTTTTTTTTTTTTTTTTTTTGTTTTTTTTTTTTTTTTTTTTTTTTTTTTTTTTTTTTTTTTTAGAATTTTTTGGAAATTTTTACCCCGAACATTCTTTTGAAGGGTAATTTTTTTTTATCATATCCGGCCGTATTAATAAGTTTCGTAAGTAACGCGATCGAAAAGAAAAGAAAGAGGCGTTAATTCGTTTTATTGTTAATTTTGGTTTTGAAGTTATGTTTTGTATTTTTTGTTTCCGTACTAGCAATAAGTGCGTTATGTTCGAAAGTGTATTCCGTTGCGAAAATTGCATTTTGAAAAAGCGATATTGCGATGGTTCGGGTATATTATTATCGTTTTTAAATAATATTAATAAGGAGATAGAACGTTTAAAATTGGAGAAGTTGTCGATTCGGTAATAATTTCGCGATATTCGAAGGGAATTAGAGATCGTTTCGCGTCGACTAAACGAAATTTTGTCCCGTTTAGATCGTTTTCGTACGTAACAAAATTTTCTTCATAAAAAGGGAGTTGAGATAGTTAATCGAAATCTCCAGTTTTTGGATAAATTAGAGGATTAGGAGCGGGCCGAGTAACTGGAGGCCGAACGTTAACGTTTCGACGTTTTTTTATTTGTTTTTAATTCCGGTTAGTTTTTTTTAAAGATTTTTCATTTGATTTTGATTAGGAATTTTATTTACGCGCCGTTATTGGTAAAAAAAATTTTAATAGGCGTTAAGCGTTTATAAGATTTTTTACGGGTATTTAGGAAGTTTTGAAGTTTGGGTAATTTTTTTACTTAATTAGGTATTATGTAAATTTATCGATTTTTCGTATATCGAGATTTTTTATTATTTTGTATTCTTTTTTATTTTTTACTTTTATATTATTTTGTTTTGTTTGTATTTTAATAGTTTTTTTGTTGATTTAAGTAGGGATATATAGAAGATAGGGTGAAGTTTAACTTTGGGTGGTAATTTTAATTAGTAGTTGTTTTTTGAAATTTTTTTAATAATTTTATATAGTCCGATATATTTAAAATTGAGTTTTTGGTTTGGGCGTTTTGTTTGGATGTTTTTAGTAGTTAGATAGATTATTTTTCCCTTTAAGAAGGTTGGTTTTTTTAACCGTTTTTGATTGTGATATCTTTTTATTTAATTGCGTACAAATTTAAGTTCTGTTTTTATTTTTTGGTACAATTGCTTGAGTTGTTCTGATGTAAAGATTGCTTTAATATTGAGTAGTTCTTTTACAGGTGACCCTCGTCTTTTGGGTGTCGTTCTAATTGACGTACTCGCTTTCCGAGGTCGTCCGTTTGATCCCGTAGTTGTTTAATGGTATGTCGTTATTGTTTTGATTGTTTTTCCAATTGGTAAATACCTATTTCGTATCGTTTCGTTTCGTTGCGAAGTTGTATTATTCGGATTTTCTTTATTTTTATTGTTTTTTTTAGCCAGAACATTTTTTTATTTATTATTACATTGTTTTGTTTTATTAAGTAAATTGTTTTTTTATAGCGTGGATTATTTCCTATATAGGAATATTTTTATCATTTCTTTATAAATTCTTAGTAAATTAGGCGAGGTCTGTTAAAATTCCTTTTTTTTTCCTAAGGGTTTGTAGTAATCGATAGTTAAAAATAAAGATTAACGATTTATTGTCATATGGCTAAATTAAGTTTTTTTTGTGCGGTTTTTTTTATTAATATTTATATTATTTAAAGTAATAAACGGGTTTTTTTGTAAATATCGTTTTTTTTTGAAGGTTAATTGTATAAAGCTATTTTCCGATTAATATTTTTCGAAAATTAATGGTACGAAAATAACGATATTACCGTTGGTTTTATTTGTTTCGACCAGTTTGGTTGGGAAAATTAATTTTTTTTTTGGTTATACGTATAAAACGTTTTTATATTTTATGGTTTGGGTATTGTTATTATTAGTAGGAAAAAACGTATTTTTAATTATATTAATTTAAGGTATTAGAGTAAATAGCTTTAGTTTATCTTTAATATTCTTATAGTTATTTTTTTTTATTAAGAGGTTTTGGTAAATTCGTTCCGTATCGTATTATGGTAATCGTTTTTTCTCCCGATTTATAAAAAAGTTATTTTGTGAGTATTAGGGTTTGGGGTTTATTTTGTCGTAATTTTTTAGATAATTTGCATTAAGATGTTTTGTGGTTTATTTTACCATAGTTTTAGTACTTAATGTATTACGTATTTTTTCCATTAAACGGTATTAATTTTTATAAGCTTAGGTTTAATATTATGTAAGGTATTTTATTATTGAAATGTATTAGTATTGACATTATAACGTAATTTATTGTTATTTTTTTGGCGTTGCGAATTTGTTAAGTATATTATTGGTTATCGATTTTTATTATTATCGCGATAAAATCGGTTAAGTATTTTGGTCGCTTTATTTTAAATAATTTTTCTTAAAATCTTTTTAAGATTATCGAAAAATCGGGTTATTAATATTTCATATTTTTATTTAAGTTTTGAAAAAAGTTGGATTAATTCGTTGCCGTAGTTAAAAGCGGATCCTTTTTATTGTAATTATTAAATTTTTATTTCCGTTTTCGTTTTTTCGTTTATTATTTTAAAAGGTTTTAAAAGGGTTTATTTAAAATTTTCGTAATTATTATAAATTTATATAATTTCCGGGGTTTGTTATTTTAAAAATACCATAGCGTACTTTTTTATAGCTGGTTTAAATTAAGTAGTAATATATTTAAAAAAAATCTTTTAATCATAAATTTAATTCGTAAAGTTGGCGTAATAAAACGTATTAAAAATACTTAAAATAAGATCGATATTAGATAAGAAATAATTATAATTTAATGGATATTCCGTTAAAAGGTTTTAATAATTTTTTTTTAACTTTTTGCTAGGTATTATTTAAAAAAATTATCCTATATTAACGGGCCTCTTATTAAACGTTTATCGTATTTATTTTAAGAAAATTCGAATAACTTAAAATGTCGAAATAAGTTTTAAATTATTTCGTTCGAATTAGTTAATCCGTTAATATATAAAGTTTAAATGCCGAAGGTTTTTTTTTTAATTAAAAAAAAAGATTATTTTTAAGAATTTCGTAAGTAAGTTATTTATTAATGGTTAGCTTTATTGAAATATTACTTAAAATTTAACATTATTATTAAATAAAAATTTACAACTTATAACGGTTAAATTAATTAATTAATTATTAAACTGAAATCAACGGGTTTATATTAGTAAAATATTATTAAAAATTACATAATAAGGTATAAATAATTTAATTACGTTTTATAATACTAAAAATATTTTAGGTAATAAAATTATATTATAAATTAATGTTATTTAAATTATCGGTTTTTGGCCGTATATATTTTGATTACGTTTTTTTACATTCCATGGAAATTTTCCAAAACCTTATGTTTAATTATATTACGCTCCTTTGCGTTTTATGGGAAC
Source organism: Monosporascus sp. GIB2 (assembly GCA_004155935.1). Taxonomy (NCBI): domain Eukaryota; kingdom Fungi; phylum Ascomycota; class Sordariomycetes; order Xylariales; genus Monosporascus; species Monosporascus sp. GIB2. The sequence goes on along the minus strand of QJNV01000071.1, from coordinate 59,332 downwards.
TATCTAGAACCTTTCGCTTAACTGCATCACGCTTCTTTGCACTCCATGGGAGCCATCCGGAGCGCATCACGTTACTAATCCACTTGGATCCTGTTTCGGTCTTAGTGCGACCGTTTCCAAGGCCCTTTACTAGTTATGTCGTGACAAAAAAGAACGTATCTTACAAGGTAGTTCGAAAGTTTTTAAAATATACTTACTATATTTAATACGAGGTTTTTTACGATATTTTCAGTTCTTTTAAAGTTAAATATTAAAAACTGTTAAATAATAAAAATCGTTTAAAATGAAAATAAAGCAAACGCGTAAAACCTTATAGATTCCTACGAATAAATTAAACCGTTTACAAAAATAAAAACGACTTAGTCGCTTTAAAGGTATCCAAATATATCGTCGTAATAGTTAAAATACGGAAACGATAAAAAAAAATTTAAACGTTTCGAAATTAAACAAAAATAATTAAAAACCGTAATATCTATAATTACGCAAATTGTAAACCTATTAAATTAAGGTAACATAAATATTATTAACTAATCGACTATTAGCTAAAACGCGCCCGCCGTTATTATTAATAACTCTTTAATAATTGCTAAGTATTTATAAGGTTTTTTATAAATTTTTAAATATTTTTGAAATTTAAGTAATTTTTTATTTAATTAAATATTAGGTAAATCTATTAACTTTTTATATATCAATAATTTTTTCTACCTTATACACTTATTCTTTTTCCATATTTAAATTATCTCACTTAATATATATTTTAATCATATATATTATTAACTTAAATAAAGATATATAAAAAATTAAATAAAATTTAACTTTAAGTAACACTTTTAATTAATAATTTCTTTTTAAAAATTTCTTGGTAATTTTATATAACCCGATATATTTAAAACTAAACTTTTAATTTAATCGTTTAACTTAAATATTTTTAATAATTAAATAAACAATTTCTCCCTTCTGAAAAAATTAATCTTTCTAATCGTTTTTAGTTATAATACTTTTTCATTTAATTACGTACGAACTCGAACTTTATTTTTATCTTTTAATACAATTACTTAAATTATTTTATTATAAAGATAATTTTAATATTAAACGGGACTTTTTCCTATATTTTCTCATAAATTTTTATGATAAATTTAAAGTTAGTTATAAATGGGATTATTTTAATATTTTTATAATAACTAATATTATAAGTTGTTTAAATTATTAGTAATTTTTTAACCTAATTATTTTATTCGTAATTTATATAATATCATAAATACGTTTTTAGTATTTAGTTTTATCGCTCCGTTTATCCGTTTATTTAAAATCGAAATATATTAAATAACTTATAATGTAAATTAATTTATATTATTTAATTTTAATAGACTTAAAAAATAAAGGATATTCTTTTATTTAAAATAATTTTATATAATAATCCGTATACGTTAAAAATATTTTTAAAAAAGATATACGTTATTTATTTAATGTTCGTATTTTTATTATAAGGTAAAAAATAAGAAAATTTTATAAATCGATTTACGATTACGAAAATATTATCGTAATATATACTTATAGCTGGATTTTCAATAAAAAAAGTTTAATAATAAAATTTAATGTAATAAAATCCCATAATCGTTTTGTAACTGGTAATAGCTATAATTTTCCATATAATTTATATCGTTATATTTTTGTTTTAACGTAAACATCGTACTAATATAAGATTTTTTGCACTATATTTTTTATTTTAAGGAAATTATAGGTATGTCAAAAACGTTTTAAGGTTTTATAAATCTCTAAATGTTCGTATAATTAATATTAATATATATCTCGTACTAAATCCTTTTAATATTTATTTAAAATTTAGATTTTATTTATCTACTTTTATAAACTATGATTATATACTTCAAATTTTTAATATATATTTAAAAATGCTACTTATATCGTTATAATTTATCATAGGCGTAACTATCCTTCTATAATAATATCGAAAATTATATAATTAACTTTAACTATTATTTTTTTGAAATTTAGTCGTTTATTAAAATATCGGTTTTGCTATTTTTAAGCTCTTCCAGTATATACTAATAAAATCTATTTCGCTAATTTTTCTACATAATGAAACTATTACATTATAAGTTTTTTAATAGTAATAAATTAGGTTAAATTTTTATAATTTATGTAAACCTTAACTTTATATTAATTACCTTTAAAAAATTATTTAACCTTATAAAACGTTTTAATAATAACTATAAACTCCTTATCGGGAATAATATAACGTAATTTAAGTCTTTATAATTTATAAAAAAAGCAATAAGATATAATGTACCTTAATTATCTTTTTATTTAATTATTACACTTAAAGCATAATTTAACGCGTCGGTTTTTAATTTTACTAAGCGATTTAAATCTTATATAATTAATACTAATTAACTCATAATTACTTTTTTAATTTATTAAAAAGAATTCGGTTTTAGTGTTATTAAAACCTTTTTTAATAAATTTGTTTAAAAATATTGCTATTCGGCTAAAATTCTTAATAAATTTTCGATAATACTTGGTAAATCTAAAAAAGGTTTATATTTCCTTAAGTGTACTAAATGTTACTTAATTTCATATTATTATAATTTTCTTAAACTCCATTTTAATATATCTGGAAGTCATAATATAGCGTAAATATTTAACTTTTTATGTATAAAATTGACTGTTTTTTAGTATTAATTAATAAGTTAACGTTTTAAAATAACTGGAGTACTTTATAAACATACTCCTTATATTATTCCTTAATTTTTTAAAAAAAAATATCGTTAAGATAATATACTATAAAAATAGTAAAATGTTCCTTAAAGATATAATTAATTATTTACTAAAAAATAACAAATGTATTAGTAAATCTTTTCGGGGTAACGAAATATTTCTACAAGCTATATTTAATTCGAAATATTATCTTTTATTTATAACCTTCTTTAATTCGAATTAAGTTATACCTATTTTTAAAATCGAAAGTAATAAATTATTAAGCTTTATAAAAACCGATTCTTTATTTCATTAATTAAAAATAATGTTATTTAATTTGTAATTATAATATTATTAAGTTATTAATAATTTATAATTAGTCGTAATTTTCCGTTTTCTTTTTTGGTACGAACAACATAAAATATCTAGCTAGCAATTTCGAGAATCAAATTTATTTTTTCCGTAATCTATTTTCTAGGTATTTTTTTAAGTACGTATAACTTCATTACAAAATAGTCGCTTATATTTATAGTATTATTATAATATATTAATTAAATTATTTAACTTTATGAATTGTTATTATAAATTGTTATTTAATTACTATAATTTTACTTTTATAATAATAATAATACGCCGTATTTTTTATAATACTTATTTTTTTATATCGTGTTTTTATAAGTAATAAGGTATTTATTATATCTTTATACTAGTATTTATCGCTATTATCGATTAAATATTAAAATTTTTATCGTTTTTTTTATATTTGTTGTCAAGTTATAAAAAGAATTTCATCTAGTTCATTTTTTAATTAATTAAAAGGTTATACTAAGGTAATTATATTCGTTTTAAAATTATGTTATAATTACTTAACAGTACGATATCGAAGTTAATTATTATATTTTTTTAAGATAAATATATTAAAGTAATTAAGTTTGCGTAAAGTTTTTCTGTTATTGTAAAAAAATTATTACCTTTCAGCAGTATTCGTAATATAAGAGTTTTTTATTTTTATTTTTATAGAAATCTAAATCGGTTAATTACCTTTAGTGTGAAATAATTATTTTTTAAAGTTCCGCTAGATATTTTAATGATATATTAATATGTTTTAATTCGTATTTTTAAACTAATAAGGTTATCGTTATCCTTTATTATTATTAAAGCTTTTTTCGAAAGTTTTTTTTTATCTTTGTTAGGTTTTATTATTTTACGGTTTTCCTATAAGTGATTTGAGTTTTTTGAGTTTTATTTAAATTACCGTATTTATCTATATATAAGATATTAATAAGATCAAGCTATATTCTCTAGGCTGAGCCAAATATACGAAAATCATTATACGATATAATCGTACGATAAATATTATATCTAGTATCTTGGAATACGGTAATTACTTGGTAGTTTTTACGATTTAGGATAGATTGTATACCTTAATCCTATAAAACCTTACTTTTTACTGGAGCTCCGTAAGTACGTAATTTTTCAACTAATATTGGCTTAGGAGATTTATAAACGTAATTACTGATAAGTTTCAACCTTAATAAACCTTATACCCGTTGGTTTTACGGCTTAACATAGTTAATATAATTTAAAAGGCGTAAAGTTTTATATGGTAAACTTTAAAGATAAATTTTAAGTACGTACAAAAAGCTGGCTTTTACGAACTTTTATTAATTTTACGACTTAGTCGTTTTACGGTCATTTTTCGAATTATTATTATTATTATAACTTAATATACGATAAAATTCATAAATAATACCGGTAATCCGTATCGATAAAATTTTTAATAAAACTGTTACGTTTAAAATCGTTAAATCCTATAAAATAACGGGACGAGCGAAAAATATTAATAATTTTATCGACTTAAATAATATCTTATAAAAAAATCGCATTTAATTATTAATTTTCGGATACGATTTAATTTCTGAAAGTAATACCAGTTAATCGTTATTCGAATTTATGTCGAAAAATATAATAATTATGAAAGAATTATTAGAAAAATTAAAAAGGGAGAAAAAAACCGTTAATAAGTACTAAATTTTAAATTTTAAAATGTTATGAATTAAAATATAACTAATAGTTTGCCCGGCTGCTCCGAGTAGCGAAATCACTTTAAAATACCGACGCGAATCGACGTAGATAGGAGTTGTAGGATAAAGCAGCCTGAAATCGCCTTGAAATAAGACGCTTAAGCGGTTAGGATTGCACTAATTCTTTAATATTGGAGGTACTTACCTGCGAGAGGGATCGGTTTAGTAAAGCCTAGGAATTAAGGTACTAATTTATCATTTTATTCAATTTTGTCTACACGGTCACGTCTCCTTAAAGGAGAGTATTTATCCATATAGCTAATCGATTTTACTTCGTAATTATTTAATATATTACTATTATTATTTCGTTTTTTTAATTCGTTAATTCGTTATTTAAATTGTTAATTAATTACTTATAATTATTATATATAATAGTATTATTATCGTATTTAAGTTTTTAAATTTTTAAAATAATTATTTTATACTTTAAATAATTTTTATTAACGTATATTAATATAATATCTTTTAGGTTAAAGTATTATTATAGATCGTTTTGAATTACTTACCGTTTCTCTGGATCGGTAATATATGCCAAGCGTATTTATAATTTTGTGATAATTTATTAGTAATATTTGATAATTATTTTTTATATTAATTTCTTTTACGTTTAATAGTTATATTATTCGAAATAACAAAAGAGATTTTTTTAAAGGTATTATTTCTTTATGGGCTAACTGTATATGGCCGTTTTTAATCGATATTTTCTTAAGGGTCGATAATATAAAGGTACTGATATTATTATTTATTTAGCTTATTTTCTCCCGTTTTATTAAAAAAATCGAATTCTTTTTTAATTATACGTATAATACGTTAATAAATAAAGCGTTTTCATTTTAATAGTTTAGATTTTATTATCGTCGATAATGAAAAATATATATTCGTTTATATCGATTTAGTATACCGGGATAAACCGTTTCCGTTTATCTTTAATATTCTTATAATTGTTTTTTAATTATTTAAATTATTCGTCGTTAATTTCTTTTATTATTTCTGTTAAAAATTTTCCATAAATTTTTTCTTTTAGGGTTGTTATTATTATTAAAAATGTTGTTATATTTTAACTTGAAATAAATTTTTAGCTTTTTGTTAAGTGTATTATAACTTATTATATAATAATCTAAAAAGGCTTTTTCCGTATTAAATTATAATAAAAATTTTTCTTCCTTAATTATTTTATGATAATTTTGTAAATATTAAGGTTTATAATTTATTTTATTAAAATTTTTTAAATAATTTATATTAAAGTACTTTATAGCTTATTTTGTTATAATTCCAATATTTAATTTGCTGTATACCTTATTACTAAATAGTTTTAATTTTTATAAGTTTTATTATTATTCTATAAAAAATATTTTAATATCGGGGTGTGTTATTATTTGCGATGTAATATAATTTATTATCGTATTTTTTTTAGTATTACAAATTCGTTAACCGTATTATCAATCGTCGATTTTTACTACTATCGTAATATAATAGGTTAAATATTTTAATCGATCTATTTTAAATAATTTTTTGGGATTTTTTTAAACTATTGAAAAATCGGGTTATTAAAATTTTTTGTCCCTAATTAAGTTTCGAAAAAATTTAGATTAATTCGTTACCATAATTAAAGGTAGATTTTTTTTTTCATAACTGCTAAATCTTAATTTCCGCTTTTATTTTTTTATTTATTATTTTAAAAGTTTTTATAAAAGCCTAGTCGAATTTTTTATAATTACTATAAATTTATATTACTTTTGGTATTTATTATTTTAAAAGTATTATAACGTATTTTCTTATAGCAGGTTTAAATTAGGTAACGGCATACCTTAAAAATCGTCCGGCCGCGAATTTAATTCGGAAAATTAAAATCGTAAATCGTATTAAAAAGTACTCGAAATACGATCGGTATTACGTTAAAATATATTATAATTTAATAAACGTTTTATTAAAAAGTTTAAGCTTACAAGGTTTTAACATTTTTTTCTAACTTTTTATTAAAAGCTATTTAAATAAATTAACTTACATTAACAAGTTTTTTACTAGGTATTTATCGTGCTTATTTTTTAAGAAATTTTTACGTAACTTAAAAAACTTAAGTAAGTTTTAAATTATTTTTCTTTAATTACCGAATACGTTAATTTATTAAGTTTAAACGTTAATAAAAAAAATTGGTTAAAAAAAGTTATTATTTTTTTATCCGAATTTATATTATTTTTCGGGATTTTATAAGTAGGTTACTTATTAATAAACATATTATCAAAATATTACCTAAAGTTTACCGATATTACTAAATAGAAGCTTATAACGTATAACGGCTAAGTTAATTAATTAATTATTAAACTTAAACGTACGAGTTTATATTAATAAAAATACCATAAGAAATTAGGTAATAAGTAACCAAATTAAATTAATTACGTTTCGTAATTTTAAAAACGTTTTAAGTAACGAAATTATATTATAAGTTATCGCTATCTAATTATAAAACCTAACGAATATATATATCGTAATTATAGCTCGGTATACTTAATTAACTTAAACCTTTTAAACCGTCTTTCCAATTTAACTGTCTCAAAATGCCAAAACTTTTAAGTCCTTTGAGCCGGTCACGTAACGTCTTAGCCTTAGTCGGAGCTTACTTTCCTGTCGTCCCGACCGTCTGGGTGGGCCAAGCCTGTTAGGTCATAACACTAAGATCGCATTCGAAATAGCCGTTATTGATATTTTTCGAACGGTTTTCGTATAATACTTTTCGTTACCGTTTTAAAAAAAAATAATAATAAAATAAACGGCTTTAGCACATTTTGAAAATACTTATCGCGGCCGGTCGACGATAAGTCTTTTATTGTAGAAAATACTTAAAAAAGCGCAACTATTTTGTTATAATTTAACGGGCTTAATTATATTAAGATAGTCGAAATTATAAAGCAAGGTTTTACTTATTTTCCAACGGTTACGTAATTAACTTAAAGCAACTTAACGGAATTTATAAAAACTTGACGCTTAAATTAATTTAAACAGGTTCGTTTAATAAAATTTTTAAGCCGTTTAAATATTTTAAATTAAAATGAAGATATATACGTTTGTTATTTCCATATTTTAAACAGTATTAATATATAATATAACTTAATTACCTTAAAAATATAATTATATATAAAATTAAGTAAATTAATAATTAATTATCTTAATTTTTATATTTTACTAAAACTTATATTTCTTATAACAAGCTTTTATTTACGTTAATTCTTATCAGAATTTTGAAAGCTTTTCGTAATCCGGAATAGCCGGGTAAATTACCGCCACCGCCGCCGAGCAACAGCTAGTTACTATACTAACAATCTGTTAGTACCTATACGATACATGTAATCGGGCGATGTCATGTTATCACACTCACTGGGTATTTCGTATCTTTTGTATCCTAAGTGACGGCTTCAATCTTAGCTGATGTATAGTCTAATTTTGAAGTTCATTCTGTTTCTTCGAGGTTGAAGACTAGTTGAGCCATGGCTCTCGTTGTCTAGAACTTTAAAACCCCCCTCCAGCGCCTGCTAATAGTTCAACAATCTCCTCAACAACTTCAAGGTGCCTTTCCAGCAGCTTTGATTCTCCTGCAACTCGGGCTGGAGTAGGCCCAGGTTGACTGCCAGACGATGGATCGGCGCCATGTACAAGAAGAGCCTTGACAACGCCGACTGCGCCATGCTGGGCCGCCCAATGCAACGGTGTCATATCGGGTACGATCTTCTTCCCCCAATCCGATGGATCCCTAAATACCTGTTGTACAGAAGAACCCCATAGGGGCCTTAGATGGTATCGCAATGTGCAAGAGCGAGCATTAGGATCTTCAACCAAGAACGGTGCACGAGCTTCGATATCGGCGCCACGCAAGATCAAGTCGTTTGCGAATTGCGCTGCTTTATCGCTTTCGCTTCGGTCATAGTGGAGTGCCAGGCAATGTAGCGGGCTCCAGCCCTCACTTGTAATAACAAGAGGGTTAGCGCCGTAAGAAAGGAGAAGTTGGGCAGCTTTGATGGCTTCGGGCAACTTCTTGGACCGGTCGGCTATAGGGCCTTCCCTGGCAGGTACCAATGCGCATATCAAAGGTGTCCAGCCATTAGAGCTCTGCTCGTCGACATTGATAATTTGTTGAGACAGAAGAAACTCCATGATATCAATTTTTCCTCCGGCAGCTGCAAAGTGTAGTAACGTTTCGCCGTAATTATTCCTCATCCCTATCGCAATAGACTGGTCCAGGTTTTGGCCGGATGTTAAATATAAGCGGAATATACGCAGGTTTGACCCGAACGCAGCCCAGTGAAGAGGTGTATCTCCTTGCGTGTTATGCTGATTACTGGAAGCGTTATGTTGAAGGAGAAGACGGATTCCCGTTTCGTTCAGACGTGATGTCCTCTGGAATTGGTGAACCTGAACTGGCGAAGCGAGACGATGCAAAGCAGATTGCCCGTCGCTGTCAGTGCCGTTGGGATCCGCTCCTTTTTCGAGAAGAGCCTTAAGTGCACCGACCAAATCCACTAAACAAGCGGCCCCGATTACGAGGGGCTCGTTGCGTAAAGAACCGTTGGGATTTGCTCCAGCATCAACGAGTTGAGCAATAAGTAGTTGCTGGTTAAGGTAGTCATTACCGTCATAGCGTATATCACTTTCCTCGGGCAACAGAAATTTGAAGTCAGTCGCGCGGCATAAAGCACCGTCAATGACCCGCGGTTCAAACATGGCTTTATTTAATAAAAGTTCGACCACGTAAACCTGCCATCTCCTTGCAGCCCATAGCAGAGATTCGTCCTTGACTTCCTGAGTCCAATGGTCCCACCAGTCCAGTAAGTCGGCAGCGATCGACACATGTCCATAGGCTGCAGCTTGAACAAGACAGGTCTGAAAAGGTTTCCCTTTGGGGCCGTTGGCGTGATTTTCGGGGGGCACGTGTTGCCAAAGACGTCGGAGGATGGCAGGATGCCCCGTACGAGCGGCAAGCGCTATGGGCGGAAGAGGGTCGTCGTTGATCGAAATAGCCAGAGCGTCAGCGCCGGCGCCCAATAGTTCCTCCACCGCTGCTAAGCTGTCGCACAGGACGGCGACATGAAGTGGCGTGCCCCAGATATAGTCTTGGTCATTCACGTCTACAGGAGCCGAGGAATGAAGCAGTTGTCGCAGCTTTCGAAGGTCGCCATCGCGGATACTTGCATGAAGCGCCAATTCCGGGGAGCTGAAGAAGTTGCGCATCAGCGATTGCACTGACCTTGACATGGTCAAAGACGTTGTTGTGGCTCGCAAAGATTTACAATGAGAATCATGAATGCCCTCGTTTTAATGTAGTAAATCCTGCGAACGGAATGGACGAATGTTATTATGTCGAAAATCCTGTTCACTTAAAACCGACTTCCGCATTTGGATCTCGGTTCGCCTAAATAAGTAGAGGTACTATGGTATCAGGCAAAATTTTTAACAAACCCTAGCATAACCTAGCAGCTTACGAAACATCCGCCCTATATTCCGCCCTTCCTCTTTGATTTGCATGACATTTATTTTCTGGCCGTTGTCATTCTACTGCGTCATTGTATCTACCGAACACTACCAACCTCGAACTTGTATTGTTAGGCGGATGCGATATTATCTGCAATTCCATCCTTACTGGTACATACTGCGTCGGGCCTCCCAATAACTGTCACAACCATATTCAAGGCATGCGAAACCTTTTTGCCGGGTTGGCTACTATGGTCCTCTCGATTTTGACCGTAGAACTTCATCCGGACAACACTCCCACACATCTTTGGCATAAGGGCCTTCTGAACCCGAGATTTGGTGCTGTTTCATTGATGCGATTATCCGAAGCTAAGTAGGTGGTCTAATTACCCACTTCCTCTATAGGCATGCCGCGAGGGGGTTGATGCCGCTAGGGAATTTCCTGTGGCATCCTCCCACTCGTGTTACCCGCCTATCAACATCTCAGTTCTTCACCCGACTGAACCGAAGCCCCTCTTGGCACTCTGCGGAGGCGGGCCTTGTTGTTGTTCCCAACAGCCACGCGCTCGCACCTCTCGCCGCCGTCGCCATTGCCGCAGCGGAAGGGCAATAGGCAGAACCCATCATCGGCGAATTGCTCCAGTCCACTAGCCCCCTCGCCCAGAGAGACACAATCGGGACCGTTAGGAAAGCCGCAGTTCTCGTCGTTGGCATTGTTTCCGTTGTTATTTCCAGCGTCGGATGCTGCGTCCTCCTCGTCACTGTCATCGTTGTTGTTTCCGCCATTATTGTTATTGCCGCCGCGGTGGTTGTTGTTGTTGCTACCAGCACTCACAAGTTCACACCTATTGCCGCCATCTCCGTTGCCACAGCCGATAGGGAGCAGACAGCAACCGTCATCAGCAAACTGCGTAAGCCCATTTGGGCCTTTTCCAAGAGAGATACAGTCTGGGCCGTCGGGGAAGCCACAGCTGTGGACTTATTAATTAGTCCGATCTTTTGATGCGGCTTACTTAGCCGTGGCCTAGAAAGAAGAGCTTATCCGTTCTGTGCCAGGACGCCGGCGGTAAAGAGAGATAGGGCGGAAAGGACCTTCTTTTTTTACTGTGATGGAAAGAAAGTGGAAATCCGCACAGCAGATTGGCAAAAGTAAAAATTATAGTATAAAGTAAAGTGGTTTCTGGATGAGGGACGTCAATATCTAATCGAACCAGATAAGGCTTTATAGGTGCGCGTGAACTTGATCTTAAGAGGCATTTAACTCCCAAGTGCTCTCCAAAATGTAGACTTATAGGGGTCATAACCTCGATACTCGGTGGTTTCGTCTTAGTTTCCAACTATTGTAACATCCCCCGCGACGTTACATTTGTCAAATGTGTTGCGGAATTTGGACGAGGCAGACAGCAGTTCCCAGCGATATACCCCAGTTTTTAGTTCGGCACTCAGCTTAATGCGTACTGGCCCCTTAGGCCCCTATTTTAGGGTACCAAAAAGTCTCTCGTAAATTGACTGGGCTGCATCGTTGTATTCGCGACTCAGAGGACCACGGGATAAATCGCCCACATTGCGATTCAAATCCATAAAGCCTTGTCCTAGACAACACTTCTTGGGGTCACTAAAGTAGTATTTCAGCACGTAATAGGGGAATATAACAAAAACAAAGTCGCGGGGGGAGTTTCAGCTAATGTATCAATCTACCGAAGCACAGACTCCAGAGCGATGTTATAGTCGAGGCCCGGCTACATGCCTTGCATCTCTAACTAACGCGCAGCCCCCAATTTCCAGATTAGGAATTCGTATGTAGGATGAACCTTGTGTAATGCTGCGGCGTTATGTGACATCGGTAAACTACTGCCTCGACTTTGCTCCGTTCGCCAGATTCGACTTATACTGTGAGGCCAATGCCTTGATTTTGAGGAGCAGAGATATGCAATAAAATGACTTCCATTTTAGGGCTTTCAATGGAGTGCGTCCAAGGAACCCAGAATAACGTACAGGTAAAACTTACAACCAGCAGTAGCACCACAAGACGAAGATACAACATCCAGGAACCTACTTACCTCCCTTTCTTAGGGCTAGGGGAGGCTCTAAAATGCGAAATATCGGCAACATTTCCCAACGGCAAAGAGAAAGGTGTGCAGGTGTTGTTGGTGCGCATACCGGCTTTTCCGCCATGCACTAGGATAAAGAAATTCCACCTAAACATGGCAGTTCTTGGGCAAGAGGGACCAGGTCCTGATTCCTGGGCATGCTGTCGTACATGTTTACTCCTTTTTCTTTTATGTGCCCCCTTTTCAACTCGTCACCCTTTGCGGGCTATCTATTTGTTTCTTGCACTTTGAATTACTGTATCCTTGAAGAGGCAACGCGAGCTTGCTGCTCAAAGTCATCAAGTCTCTATAGATAGCACATGACATGCATGACCTCTTTTTGATATGCATTTCTTCTATGATCATGCTGCATTATGAAACATTACTAGAGAATCCGCGTTCTATAACATCGCAGAATAGCTTAAACTCCTTAACATCAAATATACAATGAACTTTTCATCAGTCATGGGAGATACCGTTCTACATAGTTACATTCTCAGCCACAATTGGCCGGCACGAGTTTAGATTTTTCTCATGTCCACGACGCAGCGAATGCAGTCTCCGGCTTTCATAGTCTCGAACGCTGCGTTGATCTCGGGCAGGTTCTTGCGGTGCGTGATGAACTCGTCCACCTTGAGCTTGCCGTTGAGATAATCGCTGACGAGGCCCTGCATCTGCGACCGGCCCTTGACACCGCCGAAGGCGCAACCCTTCCACACACGGCCAGTGACCAGCTGGAATGCTGTTGAAGTTGTTAGCTACGGCGGCATAGAAATTAAGGAGCAACAGTTGGTTCGTAAACTTACGGCGAGTGGAGATCTCCTGGCCGGCGGCCGCGACACCGATGATGATGCTCTGACCCCAACCCTTGTGGCAGGCCTCGAGAGCCGCACGCATGACACTGACGTTACCAGTGCAGTCGAAGGTGTAGTCGCAGCCGCCGTCGGTCATCTCGATAAGCTTTTCCTGGATGGTTTGGCCTTCGAGCTTGGTTGGGTTGACGAAGTCGGTTGCGCCGAACTTCTTGGCCCACTCTTCCTTCGTGGGGTTGACGTCTACCACAATAATCCTGCCTGCCTTGTTGGTGACAGCACCCTGGACAACAGAGAGGCCGACACAGCCAGCGCCGAATATGGCGACGTTGGATCCCTCCTCGACGTTGGCCGTAATGCGCGCGGCACCGTAACCGGTGGTAATACCGCAGCCGAGCAGACAAGTCCGGTCCATGGGGGCATCGGGCTGGACGGCGACGACGGAAATGTCGGCCACGACGGTGTACTGGGAGAAGGTTGAGGTTCCCATGAAGTGCAAGATATCCTTGCCCTTGCACTTAAATCTGGTGGTGCCGTCCGGCATGACGCCCCTACCTTGCGTCGCTCGGATCTTGCCGCACAGATTCGTCTTGCCGGACTTGCAGAACTTGCACTCCTTGCATTCTGGGGTGCTATGCGGCTGCCGTTAACCTACAAACCGACGGAAAGGGTGTATCGAAAAACTTACTAGAGAGCGACGACGGTGTCGCCAGGCTTGACATTGGTAACGCCCTCTCCTACGGACTCGACAAGGCCGGCACCCTCATGTCCCAAGACAATGGGGAAAGCCCCTTCGGGATCTTTGCCGGATAGCGTGTACGCATCTGCTCCACAAGTCAGCGGCTCCTCGGACTTAGCTCGGCATCTCAGAAGACTCGGCGCAACTGACCTGTGTGGCAGACACCAGTGTAGTAGATCTGAATGCGAACCTCATGAGCCTTGGGCGGCGCGACCTCGATGTCCTCAACGCTTAATTCTTTGCCGGCCTCCCAGGCCACGGCGGCCTTGCACGTGATCGTCTAGTAATAGTAACGTCAGCTACGATATGATCCTTGTCTTTGAGGTTTGAAAGGGTGTTCGTAATGGTACTGCGGGGCAATGAGAACAAACCTTGCCAACTGTATCAGCCATTGGGCTTCGGTCGGGCGGTATGGAAAGTGTGATTTGAGCCACGATTTATGGCCGTAGTGATGGATTGACGAACGGAGTATTTTGCAATCCAAAGGTAGGTTGCACTTAAGTTGGAGGCAACTTGATTTATATAAAGAGGCTTAACGTTCTGAAGTTGTGCAGTTGCTGCGGAGTAGCCTCAAGGACCCCACCATCTGACAATTTATCAGGCGGGGTCGAAAATCCGGCAATGCAAAGGAGCAATACTGATGTCAATCCCGTCCATGCGTAAATACATAGCAAATAGAATCGTCACCGAGATGGCTTTGTGAGTTATGATTAGCAAGTATCGCCGGCAACGCTACTGGAATCCTTACCCGCACCTAGGTAGGGAGCTTACCTAAGCAGCTAATACACTTTGTGTCTATCGTCTCTTGTCCCTTGAGTCGGCGGCTCGTTCCAACTTGATTGGATCTTATTATAATCCGGAGACAATGGCATCTGTTCGCGGGAGTCGGACTTGAAACAGGCATAGCTCATTTGCTCAGTGCCAAGGAGGACCTTGGTAAGAGACCATCGTGGCGTCCGTTCTCGGTCCTTGGCCGGGCTGTTCTGGAGATATCTCGGAGGTTGTGTTCATTGAATGCATTAGAAGGCGGCTGCGATATAGATCAGATAGAGATGGTTAGTTAGGCTTGTCGGGCAGATGTGTTTCAGACTATCTAGAGCTCGGCGCAGTATTTATGTCCCAGAAGAGAGGTCCCCATTGAGAACCTTGATGAGAGCCAGCGGCCCGCACCCCTCCCGTCCCTTTCTACGGTACCTCTGTAAAGGTTAATAAATTATCAGTATTAAATTCTGTCTGGATCGCTTAAATGGGGCTTGTTATTGGATTGAGTGTGCTTCGAATCGACTTGTGCAACCCCCAAAGTAGGCCCTGGCACTGATTGCTTACCTATCAGGCATGCTTCAAAAGAGTTTACATATAATCCAGGCTTAAATCTGAAAGGCCCTAACGTTATACTATGTCTTGTTCGCATGTATAAGCGGTTCCTCGGCCTGATCAATGCCTTCGCATGTAATATAGACACTGCGATTCCGTCAAACTACATCCTCTATTGACGTCATTGAAGTCCCTTGCAGGTTGAGTGTGGAGATTACGTACTTCCTAAGTACCTAGGTACTTACCTATGCATGTGTGAATGACAGCTTGAGCACAAGGGTGTCGACTGGCAGGGCTCTACCGACGGGTGGTCTGTGCTTCTAGTTGCCCGACCAAACATTTTGAGTTTTTGGCATTGCAAACCGCGTTTTTGAGCTTCAGTCGCGATTCGAAGCTCTGATTGCTGCTTGTCCAACCTTCGCGCTTTTCGACACGCCAAATTCAAGTTCGGAATCGCGCACTCATCCCATACCCCTCCCTCAATCGGTGCGCAATCGGATTTAATTCTTCTCCATTCAATGCATACAGTACCAACCTGAACTTCTTGGCGTATCGAGCAAGAGCTATCGAAACCAATCAAAGAACCATCAGCATCATGCCATTCACGTTATCAGATTTCAGCCCCGCCCCATCCACTCCGGACAGAAGGAATGCTTCATCCAGCTATGGGTACGACTCCGACGAAGAACATCCAACTACTACACCTGCTGGACCTCCTCCACCTTCCTCCGCCCGTTCCTACACCCCGGCTGGTGATCCGTCTCCCTCCTACCTCCAGAGTTCGATAGGAGCCATGACGGGCAAGGTAAAGCCATTGAATTTTAAAAAGGGCTCGTCGAAACCCAGCTTGGGAAAGGGCGCCAAGGTGCCCTTGGGCTCGTCTATACGTGGTTCTACCACTAGACAACCATCGCGCCTAAGCAGGCAATACTACGCCGACGACGACGATGACGATGAAGAGGAGGAAGACTACGAAGACGATGAAGACGAGCAAGAATTGCCGGCGAAGCCTTCCGGAACTTACGGTGTACCCATGGACGACACAGCAGAACTCGGAGATGCCGACACGGAAGATGAGGAGGACGAAGAAGATGAAGAGGAGATGGAGGACATGATGGAAGACGACGTCGAACAGGACATAGAGGAAGACCTGCTTCGGGAAATAGCAGAGACTGCCGGGACGGATCCCGAACCTTATCTACATCAGTTCGATGACAGCGACTCTGACATCATGATGATGGCAACCCCCGGTGTCGACGAACGAATACGGCGGGATGCAGACCATATGCTCCGTATGTCGTCTAGGCCGAAGAAAAAGGGCTTCAAATACGCAACAATAGCAAAGGACGTATGCAGCCAACACAACCTCGCAGAGGTCTCAGAGCCCGACAGCATCCTGCTTCAAACAGAAGACATCATCAACCGACTTTATGACGAAGGAGTGGGAACCAAAGACGACAGAGAAAAGCTTGCTCACACGCTCTCTCAGGCGTGTATCAAGCTGGTCGACGAAGTTTGGGGGCCGTACGTGGATTCTTTATCCAGAACATTCGAAGAGCATGTTGCGAAGGTCGGCCCTCCAGCTGATGCGCCCGGCTTCGAGAAGGCCAAATATCTTGCCGCTCTGATACTCCGGATACATCACACGCCTCCCGTCAGAAACGAATTCGGTGGTTCCCGATATCCGGCACTGCCGTCCATCCTATTCAATTGGCAAGACACCCACCACAATTTTGATCGCGATCAGATAAACCTCATTCTTCGGCACAGACCGTCACCTGCGTCGCATAGCTTGTTCTGGCAAGGCGCCTTCAGTTCCCTCATCAGAGGGAACGTTGAGACTGTAGTCGAGCTACTAAGGAGTGCTGGTTGGGAATACATCAAGAAATCCGCCCGCGGTGAGCCGCTCTATAAGGGCCAGGCATTGGAAAACATTAGGCTTGCTGTGGAGGACTTGAGTCAGATCATCGAGGTTTGCCCCGCCATAAGTAATGATAGTTGGGATATCCGGAGCAGCGACTGGACACTGTTCCGCCTCAAAGCTAAGGCGGCTAAGGAGAATCTCATTGACTTTACTGAAGGCAAAGATCGTCATCATCTGGCGGCGAGACGTTTCGGCGAATCCGCCTTTGCTGACTCGATGGACAGCAGGCGCTCTCTTACAGGACTGGCCCGCAAAGCAGAAAGCCAGATTCCTTGGGATATCTACGAAAGTCTTCAGTCGCTTTACGCGATTTTGATCGGCGAAGCCGACGCAATTCTTGCGGCCTCCCAAGACTGGTGTGAAGCAACGATCGGCTTGCTTGGATGGTGGAACGAAGAAGAGAGCAAGCGCCCAATGAACAAACCACAGCCACGTCCTGCGATAGAGTACACGGAATCATCTGCCGACGAGTATTTCCTTGATCGTTTTGCCTCCTGCTTCTACCAGGCTACACACACCGAATTTCACTTTGATTCTACTGATATGGTGGAATTGGCCATCGCTTGTGTATTTGAGGACAATGTCGAGGACGTCATCAAGATCCTCAGGATATGGTCACTCCCGGTCGCGTCCGCCGTAGCTGAGATCGGGGCGCTCGGAGGGTGGCTATTTCCGCCTGAATCAAATCTCATCAGCATGGGTAGCCTTGACATGGAAGATTTGGAGCTCCTGGGCGTGGATCGAAGCACGAGTCCTGACGAGAAAGACGGAATCAAAGATGCTACTCTCATTCACTACGCTCACGGCCTAAGGAATCGCAAGATTATATCCGGCACCATTTCCAAGGGTAAGGTCTCAAGAGAAGGCTGGGAGATAGCGGTCCAGGTGGTTGGGCGTATTGACTCGGCCGACCGTTCCGAGGAGATGGTTAGAGAACTGTTACAGATTGTCCTCAGCACGATTAACGAAGATTCTCATGAGACTGTCGACAAGGTTTGGCGACTACTGAATGAACTTGGCATGATCAACTTTGCCGAGGATACAGCCGAGGTTGGTGTTGTTCCCTGCTCAATGTGTGCCATTTGATGTTGACAACAATTAGGCCTTTGGAGACATTCTTGCAAGAGAAACATTCCGCTTCGGAGAAACGCTTTGGTACTACGCTCTTTCACACCGTCCGGGGAAGGTCCGAGATGTCCTGAATACTCTCATGTCAATCTCGCTTGTGGAATCGACAACCTATCCGCCCAAGGGCGAGCTCGACGACTATCTTAAGCGGCTATTGACGGAGCGGGCAACAACACTGGAGCAGTTTGCAAAACAGGATCTAGAGGCAGCAGAGCTCCTCGGGAAGATGCTCAGTGGATATGCGACGCTGCGGAGGTTCTACGAGCTTCGCGATGGAGATGGCAAGACGAATACAGACTCTCTAGCTCGCCGTCAACAAGCGGCAAGCGCCTTGATGGCTGTCATCGCAAGTGCCGATGACAACATCCGAGGTGGGCTGTACGACGATACACGCGATGCGGTTGTCAGCGAAGACTTCCTCTTGGCTCTGCTTGGCGAGGCATCCGTCTTTGTCAACCTGTCGCCGCCGGTTATTACACTTGAGCAGATCGATATCCTTCTCAAGGCTGTTGAAGACATTCAGACCGTGGGATCAAGAGTCTACGAGGCGGCCGACGAGTTCTTCAAACTGACCCTGGCGTCGGGACACGGACTCAAGGGATCATCGCCGGCGGACCTGTTGAAGAAATCCACGGGGAACCTCGGAGGCAGCTTCGTGATGACGGGAAGCTCGATGGTGGCTTCGCAGCTCCACCAGTCCGTGGTCAAGAGCGGCATGATCAAGGGGTCCGTCAAGAGGTCGTGGGACTGGAGAACAAGCTTGCTCTTCGGAAGCAGTTCCGGGGACGTGCTGAAGCAGATCAGACTGGGCCTGACCAAGGACCTAGCAAACCTGTGGTTGGAGCAGGCGGACAGCGTCATCTTGTAGGAAGGGATCCGAGATCCAACGAAAGAAAAAGACTTTTTAGTAATCAGGTAATGAATGGCGAAGAGGGCTGACTGGCAGGGCTCCTCGACAACAGGCGTTTGGTGGCCGGCGAGCCCCTGTGGTGGTAATACTAGGTACTCACTACCCGAAGATCCACCGCCGAGATGGTCGTGTGCAAAATGCAAATTATCATTCTGGACCCGTGTGTGAGTTTCAGTTCAGTATCCTTGCTAAATTTGGCTGTTTATGTGAGTCTTGCACACTTGGCTGCTATGGTAGGAGCTGGGCGAGCATCTTAAAGACTTCGAACTCTTTAACTCTCTTAGATCTTGGAATATCAATGAAGATGGTAGCTTTACTAAGACCCCCCCACCCGGAAGAATGGCCGGTTGAAATACCGCGATACACACCGGCATACATGCAATCCACCCAGCCTGCCGAACGATGCATACCTATATTTTACACATGCTCCTAGGACATTAGACACGTTTCTCCTTGCCAGCCTCCTTGGATCCGGAATTGCAAGCGTCAAAAGGGTCCGAGAAGAACAAAAACATCCGCCGAAGTTTTAGCAGCACGGTCAACAAAAGTGTCCTCGCAGTCAGTCACCTTCATCCATCTGCTCACGATTCTGCCATCCAACCATATATCCCACACCCCAACCACGTATCAGTCGATGCATTCATCTCTCCCGCGCACACACACATTCCCGGGGGACATTGGTTGGCCGCGCACATACAGAATCCAAAAAAGTTTCAACGCGCCTCTCCGCCGAGCCAGAACCCCTGCTCAATGAACTTGTCGACGTCGCCGCCGGCCTCGCGCACGGCGCGGATGGTCGCCTCGCTGAGCTTGCGCTGGCGGTCGAGCGCCTCGCGCTCGCGGCGCGCCTTGGTCTTGCTCGACCCCGACGGCGCCACCCCCGTCATCAGCACGTTCTTGTCGCTCGGCGTGAAGTTGACGAAGCCGATGGCGCCGCATCCGCCGGCACTACTACTCCTGCCTCGCCCTCCCCCTCCGCCGCCGCCGGTGTTGTTGTTGTTGTTGAAGGTTGACGAAGAGGATGACGGCGTCCTCGGCTCCGCCGCTGTGGTGGAGGTGGTGCTGCCGCTGCCCGTGGCGGTGGTTGTGGTGGCGGCGGCGGTCCGCTTGCACCACGATCGCCGCTTGCGCACCGAGATCGTGGACGACGCGGGCCGCGGCTGCTGCTGGTAGGAGGAACGCGCATGCGGGGGTTGCCCGTGGTGCGTCGTCGGCGTAGGCGATGTCGATTCCTCGCGCAGCGCGAGGTACGGCCGGCTACTGCTGTGGCGCAGCTTGCGCGGCGACGTCGCGCTGCCGTAGTGTCGGGCGCCCGAGGACGGGGCGCGCGGGCGCGGGCGCCGCTGCTGCTCCGTGTATCCCGGGTGGTGGTGGTGGTGCTGCTGCTGCGGCGTGTGCGCGGCGTGGTGGTTGTGATGGCGAGGCTGGTGGTGGTGCGAGGCAGAAGGGGATGACGGCGTCGGCATCGGGAAGCTGTTCCCGCTGCTTACAGGCACCGTCGCGGAGGACGAGAGGGGAGACGAAGAGAGCGCTGCGGCGGCGGCGTCGTTGAGGTCCGTCGCGCTCAGCACGGCCGGCGGCGGTTGTCGCGGCCGCGGCATGTGGATCATGAGGCCCGAGAAGCCGTCGGCCGCGTCGTACTCGTACGTCTGCTGGTGTTCTCGGCCATGGTCCTGGAGATTATGGTTGCGGCTGCCGTTAAGGTGCAGCGAGGAGATCTGTTGGTGTTGGTGCGTCTCCCACCATCCCGGACTCGTCGGCAGCAGCTCCCCGCCGCCGCCGTCTGGGATGTAGACCGCCGCGGACGGCGAGGCCGAGGACCAGAGATGGGGGTCCTCGTGAGCCGTCAGGAGCCCGTCCATGGGCCACTCGGCCGTGCTGCCCCCGTGGTGTTGCTGCTTCGGCCGCTGTTGCTGCTGCTGTCGTCCGTATGCGGCGGCGTCATTGGCGTGCTCGACAGCCGCCATGGCCCGTTGGTACAAGAAGTCGCTGTGCAGATCGGGCGTGTGCATTGGCGTGTTCTGGCCCTGGATGGTTGTGGTTGTAGTGATGGGATGGGCGGGGAGGCACAGCCCATCCTCGCAGAACGGGTCGTCGAGATGTCCGCTCGCGAAGCGCATCCCGGGTGTCGGGATCGTGCCCGTCAGCGGCGGCGACAGCGGCAGGCCGTCGTTGGCGACGGACTCGTGTTTAATGATCTCCAGCACGCTGCTGTTCTCGGTCCCGTTTGTGCTCGGATCCGCGTACTGGGGATGATGATGATTGTGATGCTGGTGGTGATGACTCTGCGGATGATGAGGGTGATTTCTGGGTCTTGTCACGGCCCTCTTGAACGCCTTCATCGCCGTGCTTGCCATGTGCTGCGGAGGGCTGCCGTCGCCGCCGTCTTCTCCGAGCTCCAGTTTCGGGGGGCGATGATGCGCCGCCCTGCGAATCGTGGCGTACACCGACTCCACGAACCGGCTGTGCTTGCGGGATCTCAGCGAAGAAGATATCAGTGGCGGGCTCGAGGGGGCTGTCACGTTAGCCTTGGGCGACCGCAGGGATATGCCCTCGAGGCGCAGCAGTTCGGAGTCCGAGATCGAACCGCCCAGGATTGGGTCCCCAGTCAGCACCGCAAGAAGGTCGGCCGGTGCGCAGCTGCTATCTTCTGCGGCGGCGGCTTCTCGCGGGGACATTTCGATAGGGGCAGTCGCGTCGTCCAGCGGCTCGGCTGCTGCTGGTGGCAGCTGGCTATTACCGGAAAGATGATCCCGGCCATTGGACGACGAGTTCGCCAGGTCGTCCTTCAGGGAGTCGATGAGGATGGATGGACTGGGCGGGTCCTCGAGCAGGTCCTCGGCGGTCAGGCCCGCGGCCGCTGCTGCGTCCCCGGCATCAAAGGTCACGAACTGGTCAAAGAAGTTGTCGCTCGCCGCCCCAAGCTCGTCATTGTCCGGCCAGTAGGAGGAGGCGAGCTGGCCCTGGTCTTTGTCCATGGGGTAGTGCACTGCCGTGAAGGCCATAGTGTCTCCAGGACCAGAAAAGGAAAAGGGAAGCTTAGCTGAACAGTCGACGTTGCTATATGCGTCGGAATGGGAAGGAGAAAAGAGAACTCCAATCCCTTGGCGGGCAGGGAAGAGACAGAGAAAAGAGAGAAGGGAAAAGCGGAAATAAGAAAAGAGCAGCCAGAGTGAGGTTGGAATTAGTTGGGTCCCGAGGATATGGTATGTACATCAACAAAACATAGACTGGACTGCCCCGGCAACACCAAATATGTTATATGGAGACGGACGACAACCGTGAGCCACGTTTGAGGCTGAACGAGCCCAGATGTCTCTCATCGGGTGGGTGCCACAAATGATGAGAGATGGATAGATAGATATCTTTAGAGGGAAGTATAGGAATGCGAGGCGGAGTGGCAGGCAAGCAAGCAAGCAAGCAAGAAGGTTAAAAAAAACAAGAGAAGTTCGAGGGAGCGAGAGCTTCGAAGACGAAGCTCGCAGATATTCCATGAGAGCCTTTTTAAGGGTCGAAGGGAAACGCGCAGAGCCACCGAGTTCCGAGTCGTCCTTCGACTCTCCCCCCCGCTGGCCGACTGTAGCCAGATTCGGGCCCATTCTCGGAACAACCCCCCCCCGAGACACAGGACAAAGAGGAGCCGCGGCGCTCAATGAAAGGAGAAGAGGAACCATGCCTGTTGTTGTCGAGGATAACGGTGATAATGAAAAAGAGAGGTTCCAGATACGCCCCGCTGGGCCGTAGAGTCAGTCGAGCAGGTGTGTGTCTGCTGGGTGGGGTCAGTCGGGAACAAAGAGCTGCCTGGAATGCTGTCAAATTTCCCGGAGGAACGGGGGAGTGTTGCCAATCGAGCGGCTCCCAAGGGTCAAAACTAAGCATTGTTACCGATCCATTCCCTGTCGCGGGGATCGGAGCCTAGAATAATTCCATGCAGGAATACAAAACTTCCTATAAATCTAGGATGGTTGCCCCTGATTTTGGGATTATTATTATTGCTGTCAGCATCCCTTAGTAGCTAGCGAGCGGCTGAGCCGCATTGGTGAAAGAATACGAAGTGGCTCTCCCTGATTAGAGCCGCAACGCACCTAAAAGAGACCTCGCTTCCCTTCGAAACCCTGGGTCGATTGGGCTTCGGACGAGATGGTTCCGAATGCCACGGCCTAGCTCTAGGTGGCATTGTTAGCAAACTTACCCAGACTATGTACTCCTTTGTCACCCAGATGGCAATCACAATGGTTCGAGGCATTCTAGGAGACAAAGGTCAAATCCTTAGCGACGTCGAACTTTCCGGAAACAGATGAGCGAGGCGAATAGATGCGATGCCGCAATGACTTGATTGATATCTGCGTTGAGCTAGCTGTCTTGAGGTTGCCACGGCTTCCGCTGAAAGGATTGGTTTGATGTTGCTACCTGGAGCTCCTGCCAAGATAGAGACAGCGCCTGTACCAATTTTTCCTACCCCATAAGTCCTTTCTATCTCACATTGAGTCTGAAGACCTCGCCAGGCATTCATGGTAAGAAAGCGCAGCCAGAGCGACGTATTTCCAGACGTCCAAGCCCGTGTTGCAGATACATGCCAGATGTTGCCTGCCTCTGTATTAACGGCCCAATGATTCCACAATGGCTTCAAGCACCGCCACCTAATAACTCCATCTGATGGGTATATGCCATAAAACAATGATATTACGCCGGGACCCAATGCTCATGTGCTTGTCTATGCAGTATCCATGTCCGCCGGTACCGCCGACGGTGCAGATGCCTTCGTTTTCTGTCTCCTCCGCATCCTTGGGATATTCTTCTTCAGCCCCCGACTGCGAGAACCAGCTTCAACGGATGACCTGTATCTCAAGGCCCCAAGTTTCCGGATGCCAGCGGGGGCACCCGCTTCTCGCAAAGCGATGGTATCGTTCAAGAGGGTCTTATCGTCACCCTCGCAATAGTCCGCATCGACCTCCAGGTCCATAAGGACGTCGTCCGCTTGCTCAGACTGAGAACAGTCGCCTGGTTGGGCCGAAGCACGAAGCCGTGAGATTGATGATTGCGATCCCAGACCCGGAGGGTCCGGTGTAGAGCCCCGTACGTTGCATTGCACATTATTCTCCACCATGGTGGTCAACAAATTTTCCAGCCAGGGATTTTGCTGAAATCGTGGGTCTGTCTGTCGCCGTACTATTCTTGACTGCATGGCTTCTATGGCTTCTGAGCTGGTTCCAGCACCCGTTAACGAGATGTTCGGCAGTGTCATTGCTCCTCGCCCGGACGACTGCGGCTCCTCCGTGTTGATGGGCAGCTGCGACAACAAGCCCGACGTCG
This sequence comes from Monosporascus sp. GIB2, assembly GCA_004155935.1. Lineage (NCBI taxonomy): Eukaryota > Fungi > Ascomycota > Sordariomycetes > Xylariales > Monosporascus > Monosporascus sp. GIB2. The sequence continues at coordinate 34,843 of QJNV01000071.1, read as the reverse complement.
ACACGGCATCTTGCGCTGTTGAATGACCTGACGGCGGAGTTTCCGACCTTTCCCCTAGCGGACGATGTTCCAGTAATACCTGCTCCTCCCTTCTTGATATGGAGCCTTGCTCTCTCAGCACATGCACAAGTCGGTCTATGCTCTCATTCACATGCGAATGATGGTGGTTCTGGCTATTTGAAGCGGTACCTGTTATAGTCGGGGTGGCTGTAATAATGGAAATGCGAATAGCAGCTGGTGATAAGCTACTGTTGTGGGGAGCGCTAGCTGGGGAGATCGGTGGTGGATCATCATGATCAGCTATAGTATCCAGATCTAAATCCGGATCTAGATCTGCCTTCGGACTGGAGATAGAACCCTCAAACATCTTTCCTGCCGAGCGTTGTCGACTTGGAACCAAACCCAGATGTCCAGTGTAGCCAGCCAGCGATGTGATTTGCAGAAGAGAGAGGGACTGGGGGTTATCCTCTGGAGGCGTTCGGGGGTTGTTGGGATTTAGTAGGTGTCGCCGGGGAGCGAGGCGCCCTTTTAGCCTTGGACCCAAATCAATGTTGCGCTAATGCAGAAACAATTGACATTTTATTAGCGGCGCGCCGGCGTACTGGGTTGACGACCTTCTGGGCGCATGGTGCGTGAGTGATACGTAGCGGTTACAAGTCTCGTTCCTTGCGTTCCTCTTACTCTAATACCTTTTCCACTCTGTCAAGACTTCATGGTGGTCTATACTGGGTACGTAAGTAAATGTATGCTGCAACCTATATGCCAGACTATATCCCTAGAGATGCTGTCATAAGGCCATCAAGGCGGCGACATGACTCTACATTCTGTAACTCTGCATCACAAGCTCACCACTCGTGTCCATATTTACTCGTTTGTTAAGTTTGGCCGTCAAACTTCAATTCCAGTCGGTCATATCGAAGTACCATCAGGATATGCATGTATGCCATGGTTGCCGGCAGATCTACTAGATAGGTAGGTAGGTAGGTAGGTAACGATACAGGTAGTACGGACATCGGAGTCACTGTAGGTAACATCATCGCCAGTACTTCGAGCAGGCAGAATCCTATTGACTTTTTGGGCTTCAGGCGAGGTGTCTCAATGTCTTACGGGGCTTGGCTTCATCCGTGCATGCAGGGCACTCGTACCATACAACGAGTTTCCTTACCATGTGCATACGGATCCGAACTAACCCCTTTTTCTTAGCGTCTTAATTCTGGAATACCTGCCAGGCAGTGTGGCGAGGAGAATTCAAGAAACAAGTTCGAATACGATGCAACCACAATTGCGTGGGTGCATCACCAAGGTGTCCCCCGTGGCCTTTTGCTGCCATATGACCAGTACAGCGACGCCTCGACTTCCATGTGTCGTCTCATTCTCTGCAGCGTCGCCAAAATGCGAGCCTGAAAAGTACATACTAGGTAGGTACATACCCCGGTAGATGACCAACCGCGGCCACGATAGGGGGCTGCATCCGCTTCCCCAACTTCCAAGGTTCTCAATTCCCGCGCCTCTGGATGCCCATGACCAACTGCAGCCAACGATTGGCCATGGCAAGTAGTGTAGCAACTGAATGGCCTGACACCAGAAACTGCACGCCAAAGATTCTCGTGGCCCCCACTCGGGGGACCACTGGCTCCCGAGATCCGAAGAAGATATCATGAGCAGGGTTGTCTGGGAGCCAATGGCAGTAGTGCTCATTACTTCGTGCAGCCCATTCGGTAGCGACCTCTGAGAGATAGCGCTGCCACCGCCAGTGCTTGTCAGCCTAGTGAGGCACCCTTGAAATAAATAAGGGCCGATTAATTAGCGGAACAGTGGGAACGGTAGTAGATATGTGGTGTGTCCTTCTAGGCTTGCAATCCCAGAACAGAGGGGGGGCGCCGGCCAGCCATGGGCTAGATGAGTGAAACCGCCTGACAGCCAGCAGGACAAATTGAATTCCATCCGCATGATCGGAGGTTATCCTTCTCATGACGTGATCTTCCAAACAAGAGGCGTATCCGCGATTTAGCAACCCCGCTCCCCCATGTTAGCCTTTAGGGGGGCTGCCGCTTCAGTGCCTGTCCGATGATTGAGATTGTAACGCAGCACAAGTTTACAGCCGGTTGGGCTATGTTGGGTGGTATTCAGCGGCAAACATTCTTCGTTTGGGGGCAAATTATGTGGCTTGTCAGCGATGGGAAACCCACTACTCGCACGCTAACAATACGAAGTGCTCAGTGATAAGCTTGAGCGATTTACGGCACGCTTCCCGCCCGCCCGCTACTCCACTCCGGGCCGTTACCGCTTGGAGGACGGTCGAAATTAGATGCCGTGACCTGAGGTTCGTGAGCTGGCAAGCTGGTACCACCGCGCCGGGAGGGCGAAGAAAATTGTCGGGGCCATTGGCCGATTGCAGCCCCGGTGGCGCAATGGCGATGACAACGGGTGGCCTATTATTGGAAGGATTAGTCAGGCACTCAAGACTTGGCCAGAGCAGTGCAGCAGAAACGATTAAACGATACCGAGGCGGCGCGCCCTCACGTGAAGAGGTCCAATGGGGGCTCGCCAAGAGAGAACCGCCGGCATCATTACACCATAGCCGCTTATTGAGGACTCGACGGTCTCAGTCCTATCAACAACTGCTAAGGAATTCTAAACTCTGGGTAGGGACGGCAGCAAACGTGTTCAACTTGACACTGCGGGTTTATATGTACCTATTTAACCTCTATCCATCGTTTTCAGTTGCATAGCCCCAGTCCCAAGGGTTTCTGGTGGAGTAATTCGGCAGTCACTGCTGCACTTTGCAGTGGCGCCCCTTCCCTTAATGCAGGATTGGAATCGCTACCTTGGGCTGGGAAAGGCGTTGCCAGGTTGTACTAGGACGCATCGCTCCATCGCAGAATAATAGGTACAGATATCGGTTTGTCTACCAGTATATGGATCGTTATGCAATCCCCACTACCTGCGGACGGACCCCCTCCCCTATCAGTTTCGCAGCGTTACTTGTTGCTCATGATTATGAACAGGCATATGATGGTCACCACCAAATCGTGTCCTAAGGCATGTTCTACCTAGCCAGCACTAAAGCCAAAGCGCTATCAATAAATAGGTACGAAGCAGCTACAGGTGTCTACCTCCCGAGCACCATATCACGACGTGCCCCTCGTGGTAAAGTGTCGAGTTAGGAGTACCTAGGATCTAATCTCCCCGACTGCCAGAAGGTTACTACGTCGTAGGTGCAAGTTTAACATCACAGGTTAGGTAATTTCCACCAATTCACCTTTTCGCCCTCTCTTTATTTGATTCAGAAATTCAATATAGCAATTGCGTTAGACCTGACGATAGAGGGTACCTGGCAATGATGTTAATATTCGGCCTGATAATCAGTACACAATACCTAGCTGGTAGCGGGAATAACGCTAACTCAAAGAGCAACCTACTCCACAAATCGTCAGATTCATATTATTCAATTGGCTACTTAGAATCCATATGTAAGAGCACATATCAAGAATGCAGCAACAGCGTCTTGTGTGACCTTCTGGCAAGTCGGGAAGATAGGAAAAGCTGACACCTGCCCGCGGGGGGGGGGGGGGGGGGGGGGGGCGCCCGGG